>JAPYYR010003684.1:0-11882 GCA_030523065.1 Aphidius colemani | reverse complement strand
ATGTATCTAGATATTCTTTAAAGTTTTACCGCAAAAAAATAATTTTAAAAAATGTTCCCTCGATCCCAGACCACCATAAACGCGAAAATTCTATGTTTTTCCCGTAAAATGGTCCCAAAAAAAAATTAGGTCCCCTTGATTTCTTTTTCTAATCGATGTATTCTAACATTATCTAAAAGTTTACCGCGGAAAAATAATTTTAAAAAATGTTCTCTCAATCCCAGACGGGGAAAAAAACAAAAACCATAGAAAATTCGCGTTTATGGTGGTCTGGGATCGAGGGAACATTTTTTAAACTTTACTAAACTTTATTTTTTAATTAATTCAATAATGATAATGAAATAAAATCTATTTGCAATATAAAAAATGATATACAAAAATGTCTATGTGGCTTGATGGAAGATCATTCATCTTGTAACGGGAAAAGAACGGGTTCGATTCTCAGCAAGAGGCAAATGAACAGACAAATTTACGAGAGCTTTCTGTCGAAATGTAAGTTCTATCAACAAAAAAAAAACTAATCTCTCTCGCTGAATCAAATGATTTTTTTCCATAAAAATTATGAACCTGGACTCTAACAGGAGCCTTCATGCAGAAAATTTTATTTTGAAAGATACTCCAAAGAAAAATGGTACGGATAAAAGTTGTAGAAAAAAAAATCACTTTTAATTTTGTTTTCGGGAGTTTTTCGCGTTATTCGAAGAAATAAGCGGGAAATCGCGATTGAAAATATCGTTAAAATTACCTTCGATTGATTAAGAAAAAGAGGACGGGGATCCTCTTTCTACTATCATTTCTAGCGTATTTGAGACTGGAATCTTGAGAAATTAAATAAAATAATATCAAAATTATATTTTCATTTAAATTTCTCAGAATTTTGGCTACGAATGATAGGAGAAAAAGGATCCGCGTCTTCTTTTTTAAATTAACCAGAGGTAATTTTATCAATATGTTGAATCGCGATTTCCCGCTTAACCCTTTGAAATACGCGCAATACTTTCAAAGACTAAATCAAAGGTGATTCTTTTCTCTACAACTTTTATTGAAACTATTGTTCTCTAACTTCCATAGTTCCCACGGTATTCTCTAAAACTACTCATTTAAAGCCCTTTCTTTTTTTTTTTTCTCTAAAAAAATTTTCACCCACTTTTTATTACCACCCTCAAATTTCCCGACCCCGAATTAGTCTGTGAAATTTTTTTAAAAAGTTTGCATACAAATAACAGCCAACGTAATTGACTGAAAAATTATAAAAATCATCTTTTATTTTGTTTCACTTTACTCTCTCGAATTATTAATTGAATAATATTAATTTTTTTTTAGTACCAAAACAGAATTTCTCACAGAAATAATAAGTTATTATTTTTTATAATTATATTAAATACTTAAAAATATTTTTTATTCTCTATTTTTTGATGTAATTTCTGAAAATACAAATTAGTGAAAATAATTATTACATTAAAAGACGAAAAATTTTTTATTAATTCGCTATTTTTATAATGATTGTATTTTTTTCAATCTATTTTATTGATTTTATCTGGACATCCTTAATGTCGAACAAATAAATTTACTCTGTCACGTACGACTCCGTGGCGCATCAGTAACGCGTTAGCTTAGTAATCTGTAAGTCTCGAGTTCGATTATTCCTGCTTAAGACAGTTAGATTAGCGAAAAAAAAAAAAAAAATTACTCCAACAACTTCTATTTTTTAAGACTTTTTCTCTACTTCAACATTCATTTATTTTATATGGATGATTCTATTGTATATCATTTTTAAACTATTTCAAACACTTTAAGTTAAAATCATTATTTAACGCTACATGTAACCATTTTATTAACACTTTATTTTAATATGCGTATAAACATTGTATGAATTATATACTTGTACTGAATAAAAAAAGATAGAAGAATAAATAAAAAACGAAAAAAAATAATCAATAATTTTGATTAGTTCAAACAAAAATATCAAATACGATAAAATCGACTGTGCTCGATATATTGCTAGATTCACTCGATTTTTTTCACAGGAAATCTAACCGTGAATTGATATACAGCCTTCAATATCAATAGAACTCTTCAACCCTGCTAATAATATTATTGATATTGTTATTGATAATATCATTTATCATATTACATCGATATTATTATTGATAATATAAATATTATTATTGATATTCATTTGGACATATTATTATTATTAACGTAATCGATATTGTTATTGTTTTTTTCCGAATTAAGAATATTTTCATCCATTAATTTTATTAATGAAATCAATAAAAATGAATAAATATATAAAAAAATAATAAAAGAAAACTACGAAAGAAGTTTCACTATCTACAGGCGTACTACTTACACACACATTTAGTTTTGTAGTATCAGCTATACATTGTTCCTGCTTCTGGATGGCATAGGATTATGAATTATGATGAAAAATTAGTGATGGAACGTAAATAAAATATTTTTAAATAAGAATGACAACACATGTATTATGCTAGAAACTAAAAAAAACGTAAAACCTAATTTCCAAATAATACGAATAATAAATAATAAGAAAAAAATTTGCCACGTATAATGCATTAATTATTAATTCTACTAAATGATGATTGATTAGTTATTAATTATTGCTAATTTTTTTTTATTCGAAAAGTCCATTGATTTTTGTTTGAGTAGAAGGCATATTTTATTTATTTTGTGAGAATTTTTATTGAAAGTTTAATAAATTCAATTGTTGCTGTACATAAATTTTATTTTAAAAAAAAGGAATTTCGTTCAATACACAATAATTTCTATTTGAACCATCCCGTGAAAGAATTGCCAAGACTCACAACATGGCCAAGCCCTGTCCCAATAATGGCATCCAATGGTTGGCAGCCAATAGTGCGCCAGCCATGGGCCAAGGCTTAGTTGATTCATGGCTGGTTCTTTGCTTACCAATTCTCGTATGCCAATGCTTGGCTGACCATTGGTTGAAGGAGAGCTGGCCAACCATTACTCGACCGTTCATCGGCCAAGTCTTGGTAAATTATTGGATGGCCAAGATTTTGAACAGATGATCAAACCAAGGTTTGGCTCATTAAGGGCTGGCCAGCCTTTACTCGACCGTTTATCAGCCATGTCTTGTTGAATTATTAGGTTGCCAAGACTGAGAATGTACCCATTATAGCCGAGAGTTACTCACGACAGCTAATCATTTTTTTTGACATGACAAAAATTTCGAGGAAAAATTTTTTTTTCTATAAAATATGAAAATACATTCCGGGGCACATGAAACAAATTAAACTTTTATATCAGCCGACTGTCGGTTGTTTCTTGGATTGCCATGATTCTAAAGAATATTTAAGTACAACAAATTTTCTTCACTCTCAAATGTTGCTGCTATGGTTAAGTAAGTAAGACTCTAGCTACATAGACGCACCCAATATAATCACAAAATTAAAGTGACTAATATACTAAATAAAAAAATATATAGGTTGCTAATTATAGTAACCTATTAAATAAACAATAATAATCATTAATACAAAAAAAAATATTAACAAATAATAGTGAAAACAACATAATTCAGGGTAAGGCCTCTGGCCCCCCATTACATAACAAAAAAATGTCAAACTCTAACATTCCACCAGATCTAAAAAGAAAATTAACAGAAGAGATCGATGAAAGAATACTAAGAAAAATAGAACATGGCCCATTAAGTACATTTCATCTAGACAAACTCTTTAAACAACGCCGATTGATGATCCAACAAATCAAAAATACCAACAACATAATCAATACTGTCAATAAAACTGATAATGACACATTTGAAAAACTGAAAAAGACAGTAAGTTTAAGTCAAATAAACAGACAACAACAACAACAACAACATCCAAAAACAATAAGCACAGCAAACTTATACGAGAGTCTTGATATGAGCACAGACAACCAAGAAGATGATGGAAATAAACAAGACACACCAAATACAAACACCAACACAGATAACAACACGAGATCTAACTCAAATGATACAAACCAAAAAGAAAACCCAAAGCCACCACCAATAGTCACAAATAACAGATATAACTTCAAAGATCTATCATCAATCCTCATTAACAACAACATAGATAAAGACATGATTATGATAAAAAGAAACGAAGATGATCTATCAATCATCTCACAAGACATGGATACTTACACAAAATGCCTAAAAATATTAAAAGATAATAAAATAAATTATTATACTTATACACCACGAGACCAAAGACCAAAAAACATCATCTTAAAAGGAATAAGAGGTGGTTTTTCAGAAGCAGAAATAGAAGAAGAAATCAAACAACAAGTTGGGGACAGAACAACAATAAAAAAAGTCACTAAATTTATATTCAACGAAAATAACCCAGATATATATCATCACCTGGTACAAATTGAAGCCAATCAACCAACTAGTCCAGTATACCAAATACAAAGAATATTATATCAAAAAGCTAAATGGCAAAAAATCAGAAAAGCAAAGATCTGCCAGTGTAGAAACTGCCAAAAAAATAGGACACACAAGCTCCAACTGTACCCTGCCTCGTAAATGTGTCAAATGTGCAGGTGACCATGAAATAGGCAAATGTCTAATTGATGAAAAAGCAGATAAATCTACTTTAACATGTGCTAACTGTGGTAAAAAAGGACACCCAGCTTCATATAGAGGTTGTGAATACTTTGGGCTAGCCTCTAAAGCTCTAAAACCACAAAATCATAACAAAACAAACAAAACCAAATCAATACTTAAAATGGCAAACAAATACACTCGACCTGATACATCATTTAGCCAATCACTAAAACAAAACAACTCTCACATGAGCCACCAGAACGATTAACATCACAACCAAAACCCAAATAATCAGCAACGATTCAACCAGCTTCATTACAACCAACATCAATATCAACACAAGTGAACAACTCTTGGACAAATCAATTCAACAACAACATCAACAATATCAACAACGATAACTCACCAGACTGGCTAGCAGATATACATAAAAATATTGAAAACATAATTGACATGAAACTATCACTTATCATGGATAAAACTAGAACTATTGGACCAAATCCTCGAAAGAAAAAAAAAAAAAAAAAAAAAAAAAAAAAAAAAAAAAAAAAAAAAAAAAAAAAAAAAAAAAAAAAAAAAAAAAAAAAAAAAAAAGAAGCTGTTAAACAGACAACACCACCCATGTAAATAATCCCCCACACATAATATCATATCCATCGACATCTTGCTTCCTCTCTCACTTTTCATCACTTCACCATCATCCCTAATTTATTCAACGATGAAGTTTAATTTGGTTTTAATTTTACTCATTGTAAATCTTTCCAAAAATAAAGAAAAACACAATATATTAATCTGACTCATTCAAGATCACTCAAACCATCAAAAAAGAAATTAATAGTAACAAGTTGTAATCTACGAAACACAATACTAAACCACACCACACTCATACATTCAACTCTTTTATTTTAAGTTTTATTTTCTATGACACATTACAGATAAAAACAAATGTAAACAGTTGAGAAAATTATCAATAAAAAAACTAAAATTAATAAATTTTTGGAAGTCTTGGCCGAATATTGGTAGCCAAGCTTAAATTGGTCACTCCCCAAATCTGGCTCAATCATCGACCAATACTGGCAGCCAAGTCTTGGCAACTTTTTGCCAGGATTGGGCCATTGCTTGGCCATGTTGTATTCTCTTACCCGGGATCCCGCCCAATGAAAAATCAACTCCAATTTGGACATAAGTTGAAAGTCTAAATTTTTGAGGGTAGATTCTGTGACTCAAAATAAGAATTCTGTGGAAATTTTGGGATGGGATTCCGGTAGAAACCTTCTCAAATCTTCATACGCGTTTATTTATTTTTGTGGATTTTAGAAAAATTTTTCCTGTAAACTTGAAAACAATCAAGCAATAATAAGACTCTTGTTATAATCGAGTCTTATGATTAATCTAAGAAGTATTTTTCTATTTGTGTAACAATATTTTAAAAAACAGAGAGGTAAGAGAAAAGCTCATCCTATTGTCCTGATTTACGGTCCGAAGAATATGATGATCCCGATCACACCCTCAAATTAAGTATACAAAAAAACCGGTAAAAATTAAAATTATATAATACTTCATTAAAATTTCTTCTTGAACAAAATACTTGAATTTAACCTATATATTTATTGGTTTTGCAAAAACCTATTATTATCATTTAGTTGATATTATTCTTCGATTCGCTTATCATGTGAAATTGATCGATCACATTTATTTTGAACAGTAAAATGACTACTATTAGTACATGTACATCACCGTTATGGTATAGTACTCACGACACGCATATTCTGTCGAGCGAATTTTTTTATAAACTAGCTCATTTTTGTATCAACTCAAGCGTGTTGTTTATTATAGTTATCGTAATGGATCTCCGCCAGCTGTCCAATTGCCATAGAGAACCGATCAGCTCGTTGCCATCGTACGTTGAAACGTTCACAAGTTTCTAAGCATCAGTCATAAACGATAAGTCGATTTTCATCCTGGATACTTGGTCGATATCACTCCGTGGTAACATTTTAGAAACATTAATGTGAATTATATTCATCATATTCTATTTTAACAACACTGTAAACATTTCTTACATAAATTAACGAATCGGATTTTTTTATAAAATCAAAATTTAAAAAATGTTTGAAAAAGTGTGATACAAAAATAGTTATTGAAAAGAAATTATTGTGACAATACATTTTTTTCAAATAAACGCACAATTAATAGTCCATCGTCATGACTAAATCATGATGGTGGTCATAAATTGTAAAATATTGTGTAAAATAATAATTTCATAAAATTTCGAAAAAATACAGTGTTTTAAAAGTTTGCAATCACACAAAAAAAATGAATGCAATAGTGTTTCTAGTCGTGTTATTACTCATTCCATATTGTGTCGGAACTTTTGATAGTCATTATAAAAATGATCATTCGTATAAAGAGAAAAACGTCAACAAATTATCAAGAGCTGAATCCTCGTTGGAAAATATTAAAAAAGTATCTCTGACTCAGATGAGTATTTCCGAGCCTAATGGTGATAATGAAGATAAATTTAAACCATCTGTAAACACTGAATCAAATAGATATAGATTCAAAGATATAGAAATATTAGGTTTGTAACTAGCTTTATTCAAGTGGCATTTAACATTTAATCATTTGATAACTTCAGCATAATTTTAAATTTTCAAATATTTTTTTTTTCTGACAGAACGATCACGGAGACACAGAAAAAATATGAATCGTGCGTTGATGGCACTTTTAATGGCATATAAGCTAAAATTTGCAGCATTAATTCCAACGTTGGTTGGAGGTTTAATTCTACTACTGTCAACTACATCTTTTGCTGGTTTTTTCTTTGCACTATTCGCTGCAATTCTAGGGCTACGAGGTCAATAATTCATTTTTATTTCCATCTAAACAGAATAATGAATTAATATTGTCAATTGAATAATTACTTTTTTTTAACTACAAAATTCATTTATTAAAATTATCTGTTGAATAATAAAACCTAATTATTGAAGAAAAATGATTAAATAAAAACAGTTGAAGATGAAAAAGTCTTATGTTCAAAATAAAAGCAAGTTTAAATGTTTTCAAATAATTTATTTTAGTTCTTAATGTTTTACATTGAGTGACATTTAAATATTATTTAATAAATTAATAAATTAAAAAGCATATGATATATTTGTCGATTATTATTGATTGTTTTTTGTTATAAATTGTTTTTTTTGTTATAATTTTTTTTCAAATTTTATCGAACATAATTCGTCGAAATTGAGAATTTTTTTATGTCTAAGATTAAAGACATTAATAAAAAAATTATTGTTACACAAATTGCCATCGATAACTCATAGACATGTATGTCATTGGACTCATTTCATGCAAAGCGAATGAATATGAAACTAACGGAATCCAGTTCCGCTCTTTTGAAGTACTTTTAATGATATACATAAGCGAATACTTTATACAGTTTTTATATAAAAATTCAAGAAAAAAAATTGGATTATATAGTCGTAAGCTAAATTTGTATTTCGCTAATGAAAAAAAAATTGTCAAAGCCAAGATAAAAATTAAAATACCAGAAAAAGCTATGCAATTTATTTGCTCTGAGTAAAGACAGTGAAACTAGTAAGTCGGTCGATATAAATATCGTTTACTTATATTGTCATTTGTTTTTTTTTTTTTTTTTGTTGCGAGTATGGCGATCGTTGCTTCTAATTTATATTATTCTAATTATAATGAGTTATTTAATTTTGCGGCTTTTGAGCACTGTAAGCAAGATTTTGGGCAAGCACTGGAAAATCGGCAGTTTTTTCAGCAGGAATAACTGGTATGTCTTTGATACTTCTATCCCATCCACCACCACTACCTCCGCTACCACCGCTTTGCCATCCCCCATGTGAATCTCCACCTTGTTTTTGGGCAAGTAATTTTTTCAAGCCCATTATCATTGACAGTACCAATGCAATTTTACTGATAATAAGTGCTTTTCCCGCCAAGAGAAACAATACTCCCATTGCAATTGGTATCATCGCTGCCATTTTCATGGCCATTCCCATCATCATCATCCCCATCATTTTCTTCATTTTACCACGTCCTTCTTCCATACTTCTTTTTATTTCTCCTGATGTTGTTTTTGGCAAACTTATTTGAATATTAAAACTATTCATCAAATTTGCTACGCGATCAAACAGTATCTCATTCAAAACATCATTTCTTGATGAATCAGCTCGTCCAAGATTTTCAAGATCATGTGTGTTATCACTTGTATCATTGAATTGATTTCTTACTTTTATAAGCTCTAAATTTTCGGATAATGATAATGTATCAATTTTTCCGAGTTTTTCAAAAAATGTAATCGCTTTTTTTTTAAGACAAGGTGATACACCTCCACCACGTACTTGACACTCTTCATAAATTCGATATAATGATCGATATCCTTTATCAAAAATTGTCTCATCTATTTTTGAACAATTGACAATAGTGAATACTGCACTAATTGCCAATATGATCACGCACTTGTTAAATAAATCCATTGTATGAATAAACTGCATATTTTCTCAATGAATATTAACAGTAAATGCAACAATAACAATTATAACAATAAAAATATTAATGCCAATACAAATACTATCAATAACCTGGACACTTTGAACTTATCAGTTAGAAAAGAATCACTGAAACCACGTTTTGAACAATCCTCTGGTAGTCGACTGGCAATGGTACATGATCTAGCCAGGTCCTATATACCTCCGTAAATGTGCCGTACTTTGCCATCAGGATCTGTTGATGGTGGTAAGAAGAGAAAGAAGGGTTTCTATCTTCCTTCCCACGTGTAACATTTTTCCTTGAAAGCAAAATACAATTTGCGAAATCAGAAGAGACAAAGTGAGATAGAAAATTGGTATCTGCTATCAACATCCGCATAAGTACTTCGTCGACGAATCAACAACAAGCAATCTTCATTCGGTGGATCATGAAAGAGAAATGGGAAAGAGGAAATAATATAGCGAAGAATAACAGTAAGGTTTGTTAAAGTGTGCAATGAAGACAACTTACATTCTCATGGGAGAGTATGTGACCTTTTGTGACACAAAGACCCACACTTGCTGCGCATCTTCGTCTTGATGAATTTTGTTTTATATGCTTAATAGAAAGGTAGGGAAAAAAAAATTCAAATAGTGGTAAAAAATTTATTTAAACATTCACGTATCTTTATTGCACGAGTAAGAAAGATGTACTTTGTAGTTAATATATGCGGGAGAGAGTATTGAGTGAAGTTTTTTTTTGTACCTTAAAGCAATATGTGTATATATATGCATATAGGAAAACTTTAACCAATTGAATTGCGATTCAACCAAGCATAGTTCACCTCCAATCATGCGATTCTATTGGAGAAAGAGGATGACACCATGACCTGCGTTGACGACCTTTGAGCTAGAGAAAATCAGTCCACTTGTATTGTAAAAAAAACCGCTACAAGGTCCTACATGGAATTTCTTAATATGAATACAGACTTTTTTACGTATATATTTGGTATAGCGAAATATTTAATTATTAAAAAACTTTTAAGTTACTTTCTATACACGTTTAGGTGTACAAAGTCTTTTAGTCTTTGCACCAGGTCATAAAATAAGTAAAATCATAGATCTATATTATTTTCATATTTACAGATACGTACGTGTATACCTGGATAACTGATGGAAATTCAAGTATAATAAGTTAATAATAACTCTTCGTTTGTTGACATCGCTCACCTACTTTAGATATCATCCCATGGTGTAGTTTAAACAACAGCAAAAGAAAGGATTGTGTATGTAAAAGAAGAAGAAACTACTGACACTAACTATTAATACTGCACACTGATAGTGTGTCACATTTAGAAAAAGTAAAAAAAAAACAATGTAATGCTTGGCTTACTGTTCCCACGGATCGCAATAAAATTTTACTTACAAGTAAACATCATAGGCTGAAAACCAACACGTTTTAATAATGCGTGAGATTCATTATCATATACAAAATTCAGTAGTAAATAAAATATCGAAAAATATCTAAACACGTTGTGAATTAAAAATAAACAGCCGAGGTATGTTATTTAAAACTACATGCTGCGATAAATGTAGCTTTAATAGTTGTATGTCAGAGTGATATTAACAAAAAATTATTCATTTTAGAGCAACGAGGATATTATTACTGTACTGAATTACAACTAAGTGTCAATAATATGTCATTAAATATCTTTTTTTTTTTGAATTTCGAAGTTTTTTTTGTTTTTCTTAAAAACTACCGGAGATAAGGGAAAAAACCCACAATGTGGGCAATAAAGTATTTGAAGACGCAAAATTTGTCTCTTTTACGGAGTCTCTATATTATTTATTTCAGTTTTTCTACAAGAAACTATTGTTGAATGATTCTATTTTTGCAATTCGTAAAGATATTTGATTTCAATTAATTATCAAAAAAGTAGTAATTATCCTCGGCTCACTTCCAAAACTTGATGGCTGACTTGTTTTTACTTAGTTCTGAAAACCTGATGGTTCAAATTGTTAAATATACTCGATAGTAGAAAAAAATATAATATATAATCAAGGAAAAAAAAGTCGAAATCTACCATTTTCGAATTTCATTCTGAAAAAATTGAGTGGATGTCGCATTGATAAGGGAATTGAATGGTCGAGTTAAAAAGAGTAGGAAAATTTTTTTTGGGATAAAAATTAAACGGGTCGAAATGGGTGTTTTTTGAGAATATCGTGAAAACTTAGGGATTCGGTTTAAGCCAGTTTCATCAGCATTGTAAATGTCATCCCTACGATACCTTTCTTCTTCTACAACTAAACTGAATTTTTCAGCAGCATTCAAATAAGCTGACAATAATTCTCTATGGACTTTTAATTCACGTATGCCATGGCGATGTTTGAACCTCTGGAGCTAGCCAGTACTAGCTTTGAAATTCGGATAATCGATGCTCTACCGTAATTTTTTTTAATAATAATTTTAGAAAGAAAATTAGTAGCTAGACCTAGTGAGTTTTTTTAACAAATGATAATCCTGATTGAATGAAAATAAATAAATAAATCAGTATTAATATAAATCCATAAAATAATACCATTAATATTCAATAATTTATGTTATTTCCAGTAGAATAAAATAATTTATGAAAAAGCAAAATTAAATACTCATACAACGTATAATAATATATTAATATTGCGTATATGTAAATTCACCGGTCAATGTTTGTGCTGCGATGCCTCGTATACCAAGCTTGTTGAGGACTGTGCAACGTCAGCGTACAACCAGTAGACCACCAATTTTGAATGCTGATAATCGTGAATTGATG
>JAPYYR010003677.1:0-15001 GCA_030523065.1 Aphidius colemani | reverse complement strand
TATATATATATATTTACTCGATGTTTGAAGTAAATCATAAAATACATTTGCTTTTTGAACATAAAATCTTTGGTACTAATTTGCTAGTTTTCAAGTTAGTGTTGATCCATTAATTTCCGTTTTACAAATTACTATATCTAAATTGTGCAATTAGTTTCAATTAATTGTATAAGAAAATCCAAAAAAAAGAAATATATGAATTAAAATATTTTTCAATCATTTGCCCTCATGAACCTAAAACGCGAAACTTGTTCAAAAATTTAAGAGAAAAATATCCTCAAAGCATTTTAATTTGCTCTATAATTTTTATCATAATAATTTTCTATTTTGTAGCGTAAAATTTGAAGGATTAAAAGTGACTTTTTCTACATAGATTTGTACTAATTTAAGGATTTTAAAAATGCTAAGAACAAAATTTTTTTTGACAATTAATTTCTGTTGATAAAAGTTGAACGGACAAAAAAATATCAATTAAACTTTTTTTTTCAATCTGAATTTTTATTTATTTTGTGCCTCGTCCAATTTTATTTCATTAGAAATTTATTATATATTTTTTTCATAGATCCATTTTGTATATAAGATCATAGTCTGCCGACCCCCACAAATATATAATCCAATCTTTCAAAGTAACGCGATAATTTTCTTAAAATATTTAAAATATATATAAAACTGTTTCGATATTTCGTTGTTTTTGTTATATATAGTATTTAATTTATTATTACATAATAAAAGTCGTAGTAGATTGAGTTTTATCATTCGACTGATGTATATATAAATGATAATAATTGTGTTGAAAATTTTGTAATGATCTTTAAACTGATGTTTGATTGAGAGTGTACATCATCATATTAAATGTGTCTATATGTATTAATGAACTCTTTGCAATCGTAACTTGGTATTTTCATGTATTATGCGTACATGTATTTTTTTATTATTATCATAAACTTATCGCACAGTGTGTAAGGTCATTAAGGTCGTCATCTCATCGTCTCGGGTTTTGTTTAAATACATATTTGGGATTTCGATATATACATAAACTTTTTTTCATAAAATGATTTTTCATGTGATAATAAAATTTGTTAAATTCAAATAAGTTATTTCAAAAAATCAATTTTTAAATTTTTATTAATGTACTGAGACATTTTTATTCACTAATTACACTCGATATCATTTACATACAATGTACACAGTGCGTTTATATAACATGATAATGACGCTTCAATATTGTACGATTTTTTATTTAATCAAATAACTATTTCATCACAAAGATACGTCTTTATTTTTATGATTACTATTGTAAGGAAAAAAGATTTTTTAAAATTAAAAAAAAATAAATAACTTTTTAAATTTCATTAATAGAAAATATAAAAAATATGATCCACCATGTAATTTGAGTCAACAGAAAATATACAAACACAGACGAAAAATAAAATAATGAAAATTCAAGATTTCTGTATTTTCCTTTCAATTAAATTAGTAGTAACTCTGTATAAATGTAAATTTAAATTTGTTGTTTTGATAATTAATTTATATTTAGAAGCTTTATAGGTCATTTAACTTTTAATATAAAATTTTTTCAATAGTATTTTCTTTTGTATGTATATTGTGGTTTTTGCGTGTGTAAAAATTATGATTTGTTTAAAATTACTTAATAAAATGACTTGCAAGACAAGATATATGAGTATATGTGTGTGTAAATTCACAACGGCTTATCTCCATTCATTCGGTTGAGGCTTATTCATTGATGAACGGGAACAACGGCTTGTTGTTAAAACTTAAATGTCTGATCATCTCTCTTCCTCTACCTCGATTTGTATAATTTTTTTTTTGCTAAATCTCTGTACGAAAGGCGTCTCGTATATGATACTCCTTGCTTTCTCAGACTCAATTCAAAATACATTAAATGTATATATATAAAATATTTATAAAAAAAAAAAAGAACAAGGCTAAATCGTATCGTTTACCGTTCAAAGAATAAAGCAACATTGTTCATACAGCAGTACAAAAAAAAATCATTCTAAATCATAATAACAATGATAAATTGTCTGTGTCGAATTATTACGAAAGAAGATTCTTACGAGAGAATAAAATTGAGCAAAAAAAAATTATTAATTATACAAATTTATGTTTATATTTTCATTATGTCATTCATTCAGATGATTTTTTTTGAATTTCAATTCTTAAAAAGAAAATAATAATTGGAAATGTATATGAAATGTGCTAAGTATTATTTTTTAAAATTTTTTTTATCAGTAAAAGGTCGTACATCCCAGTTATAACTCACTTATTATGATAAAATGTATCATTGAGAGAAATATTATGGCAATATATGTATATTAGAAGCATTGTATTATCTTAGTGATGGTTTTAATCCAGATTGGTATTATTATAAATTTGTCTCACATATTTATACGTCATTTTGATAAATGCATATAATTATATGTATACACAAAGAGTATCATTGAAATAAATTTAATTTTATAACAATTTTTTATTCAGAGATGAATTGTTAACAATTTTTTTTTGGAGTATTTTTATTGAGTTTAATTTTTGAGATAAGATATATTTATTTTTGTTTGTTTTTAGTTTTTATTATTAATAAATAATTGTAGAAATTTTTATCGTAAAAACAAAATTTAAATGTCTTAAAAGAGTGATTTGATTGACCTTTAGATTAAAGATTATTCAAAAGTATGTATTTTTTTATATTCTTAGTTCAAAAAAACACTTGATTATATTTGGAGTAAACTGACAGAAGAAGTTTATTGATAATATATGTTGTTTTTTCAAAACAATCTACAGTTTTTTAATGATAAAATTTCAAATTGGCTCATTAATATTGAAGAGTTATCAGCAAAAAAACATTGATTGTTTTTTGGTATTTCATAATTTCATTTGTAAAAAACAAACTTTAAATTTGACCTAATTCTATATGAATTCATAATTGTTTCATGGTATCAGCTATTTCCAATTTCAATGTACCAAACAATTCTAAAAAGTTTTCATCAAACTCGTTTATTTTTAAATCAGTAATTTCAATAGTTATGTGACTTACAAGGCAAATGATGCAAAAAAAAATCACAAATCTGTTGTCTTTTTAAAAAAAAACTACGGTAAAAGTCAAAATTTAAAAAAAATCATAAATAAAAATTAACCAGGTTCATAAAAACTTCAAGACTTTTGACACTATGACAATCAATTTTTATGTAAAACCCAAATAAATCTTAAAATTTCTTTGACTTTTTTATCTTTACATTTTTCAAATTTAACTAAAAATTTATTTTACATTTCGAGTTATTATTGGGATATATTTATTATATTTTTCTTTTATTCCGTTATTCATCTTGTGTGTTTTATCTTTTTTTTTTTTTTTTTTTTTGTTTTTTTTTTTTTTTTTTTTTTTTTTTTTTTTTTTTTCTATTTTATTTTTTTAATTTAGTTTTATTTTTCGTTGGCATCTGTTTGGGCTCAAGTAGCACCACATCTCAAGTTTGTAAAAGAACCACTGTTAAACAAGGGGTCTTAGAACCGAAGAGGGTATATATTTTTTAAACACAAAATACACGTATATATACAAAAATTTCATCACAACGATTTCCGTCATATTTTTCAACCATGGGAAGATATTAAATTTAAATTTTTTTCTATTTTTAAATATTTTTTTTTTTTTTGTTTCTCTAGTCTATTTATTATTATTTTGATTTTTTTTTTGAGGAAAAAAAGGATATGACAAGTGCAAAAGAAGAAAGCTCACTGAGTATGTGTTGCAAAGTCATATCGTTAGTATTTTTCATAGAAGCGACGCACAGAATATACTCTTAATAATAGAGTCCCAGTCATAAAGTCTTTTGACGCTATACCTCGACCGATCTCTGTTTATGTATAAAATAAAAAATCATAAACCGCACCCACATTCAATTTTTTTATTCACTTTTTACTAACTCTTTTTATTATTTTCATTTGAACATTTTTCAAAGTTATATGGCTTCCAAATTAATATAGATGTAGACATTTATAACTTGATTTGAAAAAAACGTCTTTTTAATATCATGTGAATTTATTTTCTTTTGGAATAATCATTTGAGTCTTAAATTGCCAAAAATGATTTAATCTTTGAACCAAAAAAAAAACTGGAAAACTGAGACCTGCAAGGTTTCTTACCAGAGCATCGAAACCCGGAACCCAAATCAAACTGGGCGTTGCCGAAATCTTTTTTTAATTTCGTTCTAAACAAATTAATATTATTTTACCGTTATATATTGAGGGGATGATAAAATTATCAACTTGAAATTTGAGTTTTTTTAAAGATTTTCTCTCAACTAAGTTATTTATTTTTTTTTTTTTATAGAAAGAAGAAGAAACACCCCTCGAAGTAAGACAGATATTGATGAATGACTTTTGTCAGAAATTTAGTAAGTTAAATATCGAATTTCTCCAAGTAGATGCTATAATTTTTTAGATACGATAGCAAGACAACAGATGCTCAGTTCAAAAATCACATAAAAAAATAGTATTAAAAAAAAAAACATGAAAAATTTGTTCTATTAATTATGTGCTGTATTATAAATCATTTATATATTTGAGAAGTTCATAAAAAATAAAATTTCTTCATCGAAAATATTTAGATATATATTTTCTATTGTCGTGTATTCTTGAAAAGGAAAAAAAAAATGATTTGGATGTTTGTACTAACGAGCCAATCGATTAATAAGACCAAAGTGGAGAGATATTAATTTACGCTGCGGGAAATCGCAAAGATGAAATTAATCATTTGCTTGTTTATCACGTGACGAGGGAGTCACACTTTTATTACGAAAAAAATAAAAAATATATACAGAATCGTGACCAAATACGATACATCTTGTCGTCGAAGTCTCTCGGAAAAATTGCTCCTCATTCATTCCGATCGAAAAAAAAGGTATATACATATTAAATGAAAAAAAAAAAAAAACAGAATCACTGGCTATTTGTTAAATTCATGTTCTCTCATGTATAAATTCTCTCGTGTATATATGAATACTCGATAATTGTCCAACCTAATCATACAAACATATTCATTTTTTATTTTATCGTATTGTCACTTTAACTGATCAAATAAATTCATGCGTATATTTTAAATATTAATCAATTTTCTCAATTTGATTTGTAGTTTATAATATACCACATAGTGATTTCCGAAACGTGTTAAACATATTGACTGGGCGTATTGCAATTTAAATCTTCTGAAACACGCAAAGCACGTGGCCTTACTGCTCAATCACCCTCTGGAATTGCAGAAGGAATTTTTCGTAGCTGACAGAAATATACACACAAAAAAGATAAAAAATACAATATGTCATGATGTTGAATTGAATCAGTTTGAAAAATATACATTTACAAAATAATGAATGAGAAAAATCATGGCAAAATATGATAAAGCCACTCACTGCTGAATCATTTAATCAATTTCCCAATTTATGGGGATCAAACTTAATGGAAATCATTAGAAAGAGCATAGAGTGTATCAACTTAAAATTATTTTATTTATATCAAATTATTTAAAAAATGTAGTCGTCATCTGAGCAAAATAATTTGGCTATTTTATTTCAAACACTCAAGTTATACAGAGAATTTATAGGTTCATCAGTGTATTTATAATTACAAATAAAATATCATGAAGTCAACAATAATTGAGAAGGCAAAATCATGTCCATCATTGAAGACAATTGTGATTTTTTAAAAATTGTGAATCGGCTTGTCACTCATTTGGACAGTGACTAACCCCCCAGGATAATAATAGTTAAGGAAAGTACAACTGTTTGAAGGCCTAAAGAAAATAAAATAATGTAAAAAGACGATGAGTGAGATAGTTAAAATAGAAAAGGGAACTTTGAGAGGGTTTTCTGGCTAAGAATATATAATATACATATTATATATATGCAAATATATATATCTGTATCGGTTTAAAGAATAAGTGGGGCCATGTGTTCAGTGTCAAATTGCTTTGGCTAGTCTCGTATAATCCAACACAATGTAAAATACACATATACATGTCATCCTTTTATTTCCACTTAAAAACCTTAAATAATTGCTGCTCAGTGTCGTATTATTCTTTGTTCAACAACCAACAAACTCTACTCAAATCTTTTGACAATATTCTTTTGTCTAAAATGAAAAAAAAAATACTTTTAAACACAAAAAACGCTAATAAACAATGGAGAACAAAAGAATTTAAAAGTAAAAAAAAAAATTAATTTAAAAAAAAATACTAAAAACTATCGTTAATATGTATAAATCACATAGATATAAAATATAATTCAAACGTTTTATGGATATAATGTGATTTTCAGATGGGACAGTTCTTTGCCATGGCAATGCCAACGAAAATTGAAAGAGATTTTAGTGTCAGGAACAAAGCACTTTGGCATCTGGAACGCGTTAGATTCAAACCATGTGCCTACACAGTTTTAGAGGTTCATCGAAACAGTTTTTTTATTTTTTATTTGTAGCTGTTTTAGAAAAAAAAAATTGTTTTTTTTTAGTCTAGTCCACACACGGGGTTCTGGTAATGCCGGATAGTAGTGGCACCCACGTGCGCAATATCTCTTTTCTACTCTCATCTGGATACGTTATGTTTATGTTGGATATGAGTTTGACTCTGGGATAAAAAAAAAATATATAATCTACAGAGAGAACAAAAAAAATGTGGTAGACGATTCGAATAAAACAAGAGGCACATGTAATTCACTGGTGTGTATATTCATTTTATACATTAGAAACTAAGCGGAGTTAACAAAATGCGGTAAAGTCTGTTCTCCGATTATATCGAGGCATTTAAAAAAAAAAAAATATGATACATATTATACCAACACGCAAGTGAATATTTATTTTCTAATAGAAAAAATATCTAATAATAATTATTAGCAAATAATATAAAATTATATATATATTTTATATGAATTGTGAAACCTTCATTTAAAAATGTCAACATTTATTTGTTACTGTAATTTTTTTTTCATTTTTTATGCTTTTTTTTTTTCTCTATTGACATCATTTTGTAATTCTCTTTTTTTTTTTACCACAGATTAAATGAATAAATTGTTTCCTGATTTATGAGTATGAATAAGTAAACGGAATGATAAAATTAATCAAATAACCTACTATTACGATTCTAGTATTTAAATAAATAAATAAAATAATTAAAAAAAAAAAGTTTTATATAAAAAATCATTCAAAATATGTCATTGTATTTGTCAAGTATCCTTCAATTTTTTTTGTCATTTGATATTGTAATTATTGGTTTGTTCAGGATATTGCATCAATGAACTGAAAAATTTTTAGTAAAAAAAAGTATTTAATAATTTTTTTTATGTATACATGAATGAACTTACTGTACATTGTTTATAGATTTTTTTTTTTTGTTATGTAATTAAAGTATTTTTCCAGGTGAATAGATGAAATTAAAAAAATGTTTAATTATTGAGTCAAATCAAAGGTTAAATATCATACTTTATCGGTGAATAAAAACAGGCATATTAATTCAATAATTAAATCATAAAATTGATAAACAATATGATAAATTTTTTTGATAAAGCACAATTGTATGTACAATGTATAAAAAACATATTGTTGAGATGATTGTGTTGGGTATTGTTGCTTGATTGCTTCATGTCAAAAGAATAATATAAAGTAATTCTAACATTTGTTGTGTTCATATGATGTTCATAGATGATTATGTTCGTTGTAATTTTCGAATCAGCTGTACTCTCTTATATGTCATCAACTCATATTCTTGTTTGATGATTTTTATCGGTCAAAATAATACTGTGCAGTTGTGAATTTATCAACAACGAACAATTCAAATTCTTCTAAAAATATTTTTTTTTTTTTATATGAATTGTTAAAAACATGGAAAACAATTTGTAATGTTACCAAAAAAGTTCTATAATTTTGACAGATGGGAATCATAGATTTTTAATGGAAAATTGTATGGAAATTTTCATAATTTTAAAAACGGTTTTAATTTGAGTATTTTGAAACGAATTTTGTTATTTAACTGGACATGTATGACATAAAAACTTGGCAATTTTATCAATATTTTTTCGATGGAATTTATATTTCGTTTAAACAATGAAAATATAACTGAAAACAAAGACAATGTCAAAGTGGAATTTAAATGTTGGTGAAATGTAGAAGAGAAAAATTTTATATAGTTCAAATTTTCACGAGCTTCGTTGAAACGTTGAAAAAAAAATGAATAAAAATTAAAAATAAAAACATGTTGTTTACACTTTCGTTTTTTTTTTGTTGCACATGGTGACTGCCAAATGATTTTACGACCAAACTCACCATGGACCACAAACAAAGACTAATTATGGAAAAATTTCATAGAAATGAAGAAGAGATTTTAGACAAAACAGAAAATTCATTTGATTTCAAAATCAATGAAGTAATTACCATTATAAACCAAAAAAATTGATCATATTATTCCTACGATTATTAATATTGATGAATTTTTTTTAAAGTATTAAATCAAAATTTGTAAAAATTAAAAAAATAAAATTTCGGAGTAAAATTTGTGTTTTAAAATAATAAAAAATATTGGAGTATAAGAGAAAAAATAAAATTTAAATAAATTTAATTTAAAAAATAAACAAAAAAAGATAAAAAATATAAAATTTATTTTAAAATTAAATTAAAATATCTGTGGATGAAAAAATATATAGTATTTTTAATTGTTGAGTTACGTAATACTAAATTTACAAAACATGTGGCAATGAGTTATCAATCTAAAAGCACTTTGTATAGATTTCTTGTTCATTCTGGCGATTAACAATACAGCCACATTTGTATATATATATGTAAAATACATACACAAAACTAATACACTGTGAGTTTTTTACGATTTATTTTAACGAAGATTATTTAAAATCTCAGCAATATGCCACGAGTTAAAAAGAACAAGCAAAAGAAGACACATACGTTCACTCCAGATACAACTAACAAAAAAAATTAAAAAATAAACCAGAAAATAACATAATGTATGTGTGTATTTAAAAAAGTGTAGGCCGCAGGAGTATAAAGTCTCTTGAAGTCATTATTCTTTTTTTTTTTACGATTCTCGAACTATTTTAAAATACACACAGACAAATACACACACTTGTACACCAAAAAGCCCTAAAAAAAAACTGTCGCCATTAAAAGACACACTGTCAGGGAAAAAAAAAATAACATCTTATATGTATTATTACATTTTTATTCGGATAATTTGTTGAAAAATAAAATTTAGAAAAAAAAAATATATATAAAACCATATCCACTATCGTTTGAATAAAAAAAAAGATGCTTAGATCTTGAGAAATAAAAAAAAATCATAAAAAAAAAAGATAGATCGTAGAAATAAGAAATTAAAAAAAATAAAAAATACTTTAGATGTCAGATTTTAAAATGGTATTACATTCCTCGTGTGAGGGCCCATAAAAAGAACGCATGTAGAATAGAACCTGTTCAATATAATTATAACAATAGAATTAAAAGGGGAAAAAGAAAAAAAAATTTATATATATAGTTGTTTTGTCCTATTGTCGGGAAGAGAGGATCTAAAAGCAATACGTAATATGATACACACACATACATAAATTTAATAAAAAAAAATAAAAAGTAACAGATAAATGAAAGATTTCGATGGTTAGTGGTTTTAAAAAAAAAAAAAAAAAAAAAAAAAAAAAAAAAAAAAAAAAAAAAAAAAAAAAAAAAAAAAAAAAAAAAAAAAAAAAAAAAAAAAAAAAAGAAAATTGTAGGGTCACTGGGTCAAATGCATTGCACACGCTTCTCACTTTTTTCTTTATTTCTGCCCCTGCATTTAACACACAAAATGCCTTTACCCCAAGGCTAAACACATGGGCTTTTTTTATTCAATTCATGCGTGTCTGTCAGTAGTTTTACCACGCACGGACCCATGTAATTACACCCCCATCACATCTCATCCATTTACTCCAAATTTACCCCCCCCCCCTATTTTTTATCATCGAAAACTACTTTGTATCACTTAATTTTCTTCTAAACGATAAACTATTAAAACGCATTTATTTTTGTCATAATTTACTTGATTTTTATTCTCATTAGTTTAATTTATCATTTGTAATTTAATTTCTTTTATCGAGAATTTTTTTTTTTTTTTTTTTCTTCGGTATTTAAATCACTCACCTGCCAAGTGTGCTCATATCATTCTGCCTGTTGTACCCTATTATGCTCAATGGCCACTTTGCTGTTATTGAAATAATTTTAAAAACTAATAATAATTCATGAAAAAAATATAAAATTATCCCACTACACTATAAAATATTCACTTTCATTTTATTATTATTATATTCTTTGGATTTTATAAACTTTGGGTTTTTTTATTTACTTTTTTTTTTGGATTTTAATTTGTATCTTTTTTTTTTTTTTTTTTAACTTTGTTTTATGAGAATTTAAATGCCTGCTGTCACTGGATATTTTATGTATCACTGATTACGATTAAAACTTTTGTGTTGTTCCAACAACGAAGTGGGATATTTTAATAGACCCGCCTACAGGCTGGGTCTCATCTCATACCTGTTTTTGAATTATTAATTTTTTTTATTTTTTATTTTCGTACACTCAATGATTGTGGTAACAACAATTGTATCTATTTTTATTTTTTTTTTTTCAAATAATTTTTATCTGTCTTATAAATCAACTATTATTATCATAAATTTTTTTTTATTTTTCAATTTTCAAAACTAACTCGTCACACTTGTACATTAATATTTCACACGTGTCTCTTAAAAACAATAAATTATATAAAAAATTATTAAAATAAATAAATAAATAAAAATAGCACAATATATAAATATATATTTTTTTAATATAAAAAAAAAAAAAAACTATTAAATAATTCGTCAATAACAATAAAAATTAAATAATTTCTTAATATTTCAAATTATATAATTACAATATAATTATATCGCAATAATAATGATTAGAAAAAAAAAAAAAAATTTCACAGTCAGAATATGTTTAAGCGACTGATGGAATACAATGAAAAAACGATAATCAACGCGTCGGAGCGTCGGCTAACTGACTGAATGTGATCGTGGGATCCGCGGGGTCGGTGGTGAGAGTTTCAGCGCGGGCGCTGCTTCCCGCCGGCGCAGATCAGGGGCGCCGTGGAGCTTCTCGTATTGTTAATACACACACAACAAAAAAGGAGAAAAAAAATCCAATAACGTATATAAATATATATATAGCAAAGAAAATCGAGCCAAGTCAAACACACACCCCCGTATCACAACGAAATTTATCTCACTCTTGACATCTGTGAGTCTCGCTCAGTGCCACGCGACTTTTCATAGTTTTCCTTTTTTAATTTTCTCCCACCATATGGCTACCTTGTACCATCACCATCCAAACGTTGATATTTTTCCCCACCATTCAATACTCGTCAACAATATATCTGTGTACATTTATATATAATTTTAGTTGTATGAGTATCACGATCTACAGTTCAACATACATTGTGTTTGATCTTGCTTATTCACTTGCTCTTGCATCAATACTACATACACTGCTTTTGCCGTAACTACTTACTTTGCCACGCCCTAAAAACGGCCAACAACAGTTACGCCTACTTTCTCATACATCTATGATTTTATTATGTATATACATGTGGTTTGTGAGATGCTGTGAACCTCATCTGATGCATACAGATATAAAATATTATGTCTTTAGATGTGTATAATACATACATACATCATACAATGTTATTTGAATATACTCTCTGTCCTCTGTCAATCGTTGTTGGAGGGTGAGGATGTGCTTGCAGCACCTTTTACTTGCCTTTGCTCATCGACGCGCGGCCTGGTCTGACCAGCTTATTTAGCTTTGATGAAAACGAATTGTTTTCGCAAAGAAAAGAATTCAAAATTGCCTCTATGTTGATGATTTTTTTTTTTTTTTTTTTTTTTTTCTTTTTACTCAGGTGAAAAGAGAAGATTACTTTATATTTTTTTCTATTTTTCATGTTTTATTACGAGCTTTTATACAAAATTATTTTTAGAAAATTTATACTTTTAAATTGACGGTGGTGAATTGGATTAAAATGTTTATTAGATTTTTTTATGTTTTTATAATAGAAATGTGCTGATGATTGATTCTTTGATTGTTAGTTTGAAGAATTCAATGACACATTGATGTCATTAATTTGAGAATTTTAAAAAATATAAAGAAATATTCAGACGATTGCAGTTTGATGATGGAAGGAATTCATGACTTGTATTTTCGTACTTTGTATTTTTTTTATTGATGCAAGTATGAAAGCTCGTTGTCTAGTGTGATATTAATAATTGATAGATGTACATATAAGCTCATAAAAAATAAATATTGTTGGCGCATTGTACCCATTGTTCCGGCGTTGATGTATATAAAACAAAAAGACAGAATAATTGCGCAACCCCCGCTGCCAGAGTTTGCGCCAGATATCCAATGGTGGATCTCGCGAAAGGGGTGGGAGTCAAACGCGAAGCAACCAACGGACCAATAAGACTTCGTCGGCACACCCGCACAAATCACAATGTTCATTGTTATCGTTTGCTTGTCCGCCCATGCCCAAGGTTGCTTTTTCCTGGTCTCTCATTGCTTGAAACTCGAATCAATTTGAAATTCAATTCCATATTCTGCAGTGTATACATTGATCTCCTCGCTATAATTTACAAAAATCTGTTTAAATATACATACAAACTTATGCAATGTGTCATTGATTTGTGTAAACTATCAATTTGTCCCATTGCTCATTGTAGTACTATAAGTTCACGCGTTTATCACTTGGGTTTCATCTCGACAAAACAACTTGACATCTTTAACTTATTCCACTATTGATTTGGTGACTAATAATAATCTAATAATAATTATAGCTAATCCAATCATTGATTTCAAATAAATCAATCAGACGAGGTCAGAAGTTAACCAGGTGGTTTGATGATTTCAACGATTTCATGATATCAACTGATTTCAGTGAAGTCAAAAAAATCCAAAAATTTAACAATGAGTCTTTCCAAAATGACACTATCGTTAGTAAGAAAATAAAAGTTAAAAAAAAATGCTAATTTTAATGACCGATCACAATTTTATGTGAGAAAACTATTTGAGATTTTGATGGAAATTTCACAATTTCATTGGAAATCAGACGTCAACCAGGGGGCCTAAAAATTCACGACAGGAACTCCCCTTCATCAAGTGACAAATTTATATACGTTGCCACGTAATTTGTGACCCTGGCTAATAAAAAATCTCTCTGATGAGTCAAACTTGTGCTTAAACATCAATGAAGTATTTTGTCATGTAATGTGCAAGCTTGACATATGATGATTTATAAAATTTATATATATGCAGTGTCTATTTGACACACATACTTGTTTTTTCTTTTGAAAAATAATATCCTAGTAATATATGTGTCCAGTATAATTCTGTAATCTTGGCACGTTTAGTGTTTTTCCAGTATAAATGAAGGATAACGTGTGGCTGAAAGACTTTTATATAGGTCACAAACTTAATATAGACATCAAACTTCGATGATGTGATTTTTCAAAAGTTTATATTATATTTAAACATACCAATCATATTTTATCATATAAATAAATTGAAAAAATAATGTTCTCGTTTTTAAACGACAAAAATAATTATAGAAAAAATAAATCATTCAAGTTTCATTCAGTTTTTTAATTGGACATGTCTGTTTTTCAATAGACAATACCTTTGTCATTCAAAAGGGTCAATTTTTTTTTATGTGAATATTTGGAAATAATTTTTACCTTCATCTTTCATGTGCCAGTATTTCTTTTTTCTTATTTCAAAAAATATAAAATACATTCTTCAGAAAAATGCACTTGACATGTATATAAAATTTTTTTTTTATATTTCACAAAAATATAAAAACGAAAAATAAAAAAAAAATTATAAATTTAAATATAAAAGATGCAATGAATTAGATAAGTCAAAAACGCAACACTTGCAGTTGCTCTAGTAGATATTTTCAGTGCAATGCAATTTATTTGAATCATTTTTTTTTTATTTTTTTGTTTTTTTTGTAGCACTCTCGAGGTCGAGAGACCTTCAAGAGGATATATCTGAATATTTTATAAATCCACACTTGACTCTTGACACTTCCGCTGCACAATAATATATCACGTTTAAACAGATTTTATTTTTTCAAAATTATTTGAATAATTTCGTTTTGAGATTTGAACCAATTTATATATTAAAATTTTTTGTTTGCCTGTTTTGTGTCTATTATAAACAGCCGATATTCAACCGGAAATTCTTGACGTTTTCTCAGCATCCACAATGTACAACAACGACAGCTTTTTGACATTTTTTTTTTTTTCCGATCACAAAGAGCGCAAACCACTTGTCTGCTGTATACTTATGTCTACATATATATACGTTTATCGCAGGTCAAGAACATAACGTCACTGTATACATATACTAACAAGGATATAGGGATCAACTAAAAAAAAAAATGTTGAACGAGACAGTTGCAGAAGCAACTGTGACTAATTCCCTCAGGGGAAGTTTTTATTTTTATTTTCATTCTATATGAGAGAAAACAGTTGTAATAATTTTAGCTATTATATTGACTAGACTGACAAAAAAGTTTCTAAATAACTGGATAATGTTTTCCTCAATTAAAAAAACATATTATATACACTTGAATACTTTTGAATACGTAAAATTTGAAATGAAAATTCAAATTGAAAATAGAAAAAATCTGGTCTTAAATAAAAGTTTACTTTTCAATAATTATATAGCCATTTTTTTTTTGTTTTGGCTTTAAAAATTTAATTAAAATTCCAATTGTGATTTTATCATTTAAAATATTTATAATTAAAATTTGTATAATATTTAAAGTTCATAAACAGTAAAATATTTATAATTACTAAACAGGTTACACTACTGTTTTCAAAAAAAAAAAAAAACTTTAAATTAATTTCTCGTAGCTATAATT
>JAPYYR010003676.1:0-16260 GCA_030523065.1 Aphidius colemani | reverse complement strand
TCGCGTAAGTTTTGAATTTTCAAGGGAATCAAGGTACGCATATAGTTTTAAAGGGTATAAAGAGCAGAGAGAGTTTCGCGTTAGCCGTTTAACCGCAACTGTTGTCATGTGAATGGGGTGAGTAACCACACCAAACGGGGTATAAATATATCTATACTCAAACTTTTGTGTGTCTCTTGCTCATTTATAGCACACATTCACCAAATTATATAACATCTATGTAGTTATAAGTGAAGAAAAGACACCCTCTTACCCTCGAAGACATAACCAGACTATACCAGACACAAAAAAAATTATTATCATCGCAAAAAATGAGCAAAAAAATATCAGACATTTGACCATGTCTCAATCTACTAAATAAAAATCAACCAAAGTATCTCTCTTAAGAAGAAAAAACTCCATCTCATGCATACCATAGTATCTATTCTCTTTTTTCTCATATATTTTATGACGTACATTGCACAGCCATGATCAAACTAACGTGTTCTTTTTATTTTTATTTTAAATTATATATGTGGAATGAGAAGTAAAGTTTTCCTCAACATTTGGCTCCAAAGAACATAAGATAAAAAAATAAATAAAAATAAATAAATATCCCGATTGTAATCTTTCCTTTGGCCAATGTGCAAGACTTTTACGCGTCACCGCGTTCACTTTTCGTCTCGCGATTTTGATCCCTATATGTTCTTCATATAGACATTCCTTTTTTACTTCTCTTGGGTATCAGTATTTTCTTCATGAATTGACAGGATATTTTTTATTTATTTTTAACACACAATTTTATACAATTATCAACATTTTTCAATTGAAAAAAAAAATAGACAAAAGATGCGCACTTTTATTTCATTTAATTTAATTAAGGCTCATAGCGTTCTACTCGACAAAAAAAAAAATTCAATTGAAAAATTAAATTGTGGATAATATTCAGGAGGGTTTGCTCTATCTATTAGCCAATTTTCAGAAATTTTCAGCTTTGCGTTCTTTTTTTATTAAATAAATGGAAAGCAAGGAAGTGACGGTATATGTGACTGTACATAAGACGTCTTATGCAAGAATTGACTCTATAGGCTCATAGCGACCTACTCGATAACAAACGTTTTGGTTGTAAAATAAAAATACAAATATTATTCAAGAGTGTTTGCTTTATCTATGATCCAATTTTCAAAAATTTCTAACGGTGCGTTTTTTGTCTATTAAATAAATGGAAAACACCAAAGTGAAGGTTTGTCTTATGCAAGAACTGACTCGGTGCTCATACAGCGTTCCACTCGACAGCAAAAATTTTATATTTTTTTTTGTTAAAATATATTTATATATTTGAAAATGAATATAAAAAATAAATATTTTGCTTGAGCTCCTGTTGTGTAAATGAGGTATAATAAAGAAAGTCAAAAAAAAAAAAAAACCACTTAAATTTAACTCACTTACTCGAAGCGCTGCAACTCAGACACTTGGACATATATACCCGATAACCCTCAACCCCCTTAACTTATAGCTATACAGTATACATTCACCTTAACTTCTGAGTTAACAGAAAAGACCCCCAACTGTCTCACTTCCCTTAAATCACGCCTGTTTTGTAATTAAGTGAATGAATGGGCTGTATCAGAGTTAATATTTGCGACATGACGCACGACGCTGCCGGGCACAGACAAATCCCAAGTATATATCATCTTTCATCTTACACTAGTCTTCATATTTTTTTTTCATAATATAATACCTGTATAAATACCTCCATACTCATACAAAAATATATATATTCATAAACACCATCAACATATAAAAACAACACCGCCCCATGAATTAATATTAACAAAGATATTTGAGTTTGAAAAATACACCAAAGACAAACATAAAATTTTTTCAAATAAAAATTATTTTATATCGAAAGAATATCATGTTTATAATAAAACAAAAAAAAAAATATTTAAACATCCACTGAACAACACTATTAATGCATATATGCAAATGAATGTAAAATTATTATTTTTATTTTTAAAAAATTTGTTTCTTTTTTTTTTCGATGGGAAAAAAAAAAGAATCATGATAAAATGCGATTTTAATAAATAAAATAAAAGGTATTATTCACACTACTACTTGTAGTTGAATTAAACCACAGTATGGATTTATTATAAAGTCAAGTTAAAGAGGGGTTTGTCTGCTTTATGAAGTGGATCTTAAACGAGAATACGTTATTACATTATCAGGACTAACACGCACCAGGGACTATCTCACCTTCCACCGATGTATCCTTACTTCATCTATAAATCCTTTTTTTTCTTTTATTTTTTAAAATTCATTTTATTGCTTCTTCATCTGTTTCTCTTCAGCAAATATATATTATTTTTATGCATATAATCAAAACGAGCACCAGTTTCATTTTATTCGTTTATAAAATGTGATTGTGTTATGCCGTTTGAATGAAAAAATAAAAAAAATTATAAAACACACAAATTAAAATAAATAAAGTAAAATTTTCTGATGTTACTTGTATGATACTGTATGCATATGTGTATATAAATATAGTGGCTTCAAACGGGTAATTGGAAGAGTTAAAAAAACGATGAGAACGAGAGAAGAAGAAGAAGAGACAAATAAAAATGTAAAACTTCAAGTTTTCTCTTTGACTGGATTGCCAGGGCCTATCTGTGATAATAAATATGTTTGCTACTGCGTATTATCATTCTCTGATAATGACAATAAATTGGTCCAACCAAATGATTGTGAAAATAAAATAAACAAGTAAAATCAAAAAGAAAAAAACAACAGATCTTTTTAGCTTTGGCCATATTTTTCATTAAAAAATAATAATTTTCATATATTTAATGAAAATTTAACAAAGAAAATGAATAAAAATAATTTCATTTCATTCAATTAACGTTAATTAAAGGTAAAAAAAAAAAAAAAAAAATAATTTAAATTAATTTTTTATCATTTTTTCTTTGCCCAACAAGTTGATGGCTCTGATGTATCATGTTGATTTTTAAGGGTATAAATATATGTAAATTTAAATATACAAGCTGTATAGTGTTGAGAGCATAGAAGTAGTGTAGACATATGAGTTAAATGATAAAATGTAACGCAATTTGAAACGAGGATCCGACGGATGGACAGACAGCAAGTTCTTTGATATCGTTCAAGCGTGAGGACATTTTGGCAGACGAATGAGGTGAATATACGCTTGGCTGCTTTATCATTATAATTGTTACATTGTTGGTCATTGGCTTTCTACAATTTCATATACGTTCAAAATTCATATGGATCCATATAACTGCGTGGAATTTACTGTGTTATTTGTCTCTGTTTGTGGATCCAATGATATCATACGTTATTGTATATTGAAATTTGATTGTACATTGTCTCTGTCTCATTTACACTTTCGTAAACTTGATTCATACAATAATTGTTAAGCTATTTTGTACACTTGGTGATCATGCATATTGATAGGTGTTGCTTTTACTATATAGACAACATATTACATAGAACATATTTGATATTTGTTGTGTTATGAATGTTTAATAACAACATAACTGTTTGTACAGAGAAAAATTTATTATTTAAAAATTTATCATCAATAAAGGGTTGAAATACATCAAAAGAATCATGGGGATCTCAGTCTGTTTGGATATTAATTAAATTTTGTATTTGATTTGAATTGATGGGGTGAATCAGGTGTCGTCTTTGAGGTATAAAATTTGATATTATTTCTCGTTAATTATGTTGTGTATTTTTAAAATAAAATAATTTTTGTTTATTCAATTTATGCCATATGAAAATTCACACGTTATAAATTGTTTAACAGATTAAAATAAACAATTAAATATTTTTTTTTATATTATTATTTATTTAAATATAATATTGTCAATTTATTTGATAAAAATTTGTATGATATCATGTGTTATTTTAAATATATGAAATTAATTTAATCTTTATTTTCATATACTTGTGAACGAGTTGCTATTTAAAGATAAGAACAAATTTAAATAGCAGCAAAAAAGTGAAAGAAATATCCTGTTTTTTCATCTTGTTGTATATTAAATTGATAAATATTTTTTAATCAATAAAATTTATAATAATTATCTTGATATATTTAGTTGCTATTTTATTGAATATTAAAAAATATTATTTTATTATAGTCCGGTGAGTTCAATGCAAGTTCAGCCACAATATTGCCTTATTTATTTTAATACATTTTTTTTTAAAGCCTTCACAACAATTTGTTATTTTCTTGATCAATAAAATTATGACTGAATGTGTAGATAAAAAAAAAAATAATAATAATGTGTATATAAAAGTTTGGATAAAGGGAAGAAGGGGTTAAAAAAAAATTATGTTCATCTTATATATAGATGTCAGAATTGAGATGCCGTAAAGAGTATATGGGGGCTGTAAAATCGCGGTCTCTTTGATATATCCGGGTACATCGTAACATCGTGGATATTCTTTATGTTAGTATACGCAGAAGGCATTGGCTATCATAAATACCAACAGTGAGATCATTTTTTCTTTTATATTTCTATAAATTAGATGCGTAAATTTTCTATTCTTTTTTATTTTTACACCTTGATAAATATATTTTTTGTATTTTTCAATTAAATAAAATTATAAATTAATTGTTTAGTTTTTTTTCTCAATACAAAAATATCTATTTCATTGAAAAAAGCTTTTAATAGCCGTTTTAAAATATTTTTATTCATGTAAATTTGTGTTTTTTTTTTTTGCTGTGTAAATAGTACTTGTAATTTGTTGTATTTTTATTTTAAAAAAATCTATATCAATTTATTATTTATATTTTTTTTATCCAACTGATTTTTATATTTTTAACCCTCATATTTACTCACATTGTAAGCTCCAAAAAAGTGCAAGATTAACGTTATGATACATAATCCAAAAATCCGTTGAAAAATATATCACTAAAAAAACACTGACTGTCACAATCACCAAAAACACAAGTATAAAATATATTTTAAAAAATAAAAAAAAAATATATACAAGAATTAACTATGATTTAAAAATTAAATAAACAAAAAAAAAAAAAATGAAAATTAAAACTCAACGAAAAAATGCAGCAGGCAGCCTGACGAGTTTGTCTGTCACTGAATGCCACGACGAAAAATCAGGGTGACTTTGTGCGTAAGAGAGGAAGGAAAAAATGTATAAAAAATAGACGATTACGCACAAAGTCACCCTGATTTTTCGTCGTGGCATTCAGTGACAGACAAACTCGTCAGGCTGCCTGCTGCATTTTTTCGTTGAGTTTTAATTTTCATACTCATGTTTTTCACTTTATTTGAACTTTTTTTATTATAAATGTGTATTTTTTTTTTTTTTTTTTTTTTTTTTTTTTTTTTTTTATTTTTTTTTTTGCTAGTACACAATTTTACTGTGCTAGTATTTTTTTTTATTCATCACATCAGAATATTTTAATAATTCCAGCTCGTAACACTCAAGCACGTTTGTTCATTGACAAGTTTTTTCTTTTCAATTTTTTTTCTGTTAAACAGCCTAGATGTCATTCATTTGCCGTCATCTACATCAATTTCATTAGATTTAAAAATTTTTCTATATACATAGACACACGTATTGCATATTTACAATACGCATAGATGAAAAACCGGGTGTTTTCACCCTCTGTAAACGACCCTATAATCTTGCTAATACAGATGTCACTTGGTCCGATGTGACGCTTTTGCCAGTATTTTTTTTTTATATTTCTTTTCTTTGGTTTATTGTATATATTTTTCCCTTTGCTGCTCACTTTTAGAGACTTGAGAAGAGTCAAATTGTGTGGAGGTTTATATTTAAGTACAAATGCATACACCCTTTATGATTGTTGGTTTTACAAATGACATTTGAAAAAAGAACTTCTTTTATATTTGAAAAATAATAATAATACGTCGTTTCACACTGAATTAGCCATATGAATTACAACGGCTAATTTTTTTTTATTTACCTATAATTTATGATGCTTAAATTGTTTATAATTTTATTGTATAAATTATAAATAATGTGGTTTTTATTTTATTTTTTAAATAAAAAATAGTGTTTTTGATTTTTCAGATGAAAAAAATATGTTAATATCGTGAATTTATCATGTGAAATAGGTATGTTATAGGTGTATGATGAAAAATATAGTTTAATATTGTTCAAAATTAACGTAGCGAATACCAAACAGTCCAGTAAAATTGATACAATATTTATTTTTTTCTCACCACACACACATGTCTTGCTCTTTTTGGAGCAATTCTTCCGAAAGTAAAAGCTAAACTTTGCCAAAGGATGGATATCTCAAAAATTCACATTTATATTCATAAACGCATAAATAATATATTCTTTTCAATAAAACTAGAATACATATTTTTTTTTAAATATATATATTCATATACATACGGTTCGTTGCTTATCATTGTATGCAAAAAAGAAAAAAAAATAAAAAAAACAAAATCAGTGCAACCAGTGACCATGCAAATGTTGAAAATATGATTTATGATTTTTCATGCAAATATTGTGGTTTTATATATTTTTATTCTTATTATTTTATCTTATATTATTAATAATAACAAATAAATAATCTTAAATGATTTATTTATTAAATACAAATACCAAAAAAATTAAATGAAAAATAAATTTTTTTTTTTTTTTTTTTTTTTTCATAAACGCTGCAGGAAATGATGAAAATTTTTATTTGATTTTTGATTATATGTGTGAATTTATTCATGTATATATATATGAGAATAATAATAAAAAAAAAAAATTCAGGCTGTTGATGAAAGAAGATTTTTTTTTTTCATTCAAGCCAATGGGCCTCTTATGGACGTGCATCAAACAACACAATGCATCAAGTTCCCGAGAGTTGTTGGCTGGCTCACCGAAAGGATCAAAAAAAAAAATAAGAAAAAAAAAATATATATCTCAACGAGGATTATACAGTCAAAAAGTCACTGTTTGAATTTGTCGGCATATAATAAAGGCTTCCGGTTTTTTAACACCTGCTCTATGAATACAATTATATTTGCTGGGGATTTCCGTTCATTCAGTAAATTTTTATACCCTAAATAACAAAAAAAAAAGGGGAAAATAAATTTTATTATTAATATTCAAAATTTTAAGATGAAAAACAAATATATAAATAAATTTTGTATATAAAAATATTTGATAAATAAAAATAATTATTAAATTTAATTATTTTCTTTGACACTGGGCATCGCATGAATATTTCAAAGTTATATGAGTTGAGTATCGTCTTGTAAAATTAGTTGAGAGAAGCTTTACAAGTCAAGTAAAGGTTTAATATCCACATTGGCATATTGCTAAGAGGTATGTACAAGAGAAAAGACAAGAGAGAGATGTTAAAATATATAATATTATAACAGTTAAACAGCAGAATAAGTTGATGGTATATCAGGGTTGTTGAGTAAGAGAGAAATATAAGGGAGGGATGAGAAATAAGAAGCCTTTCAGTAGCATCAGTAGCATCAGTAGCATCAGTAGCAATATTAAAAGGTATGAGGGATAATAACGAGGATAAGACCAAAGATATTAGTTGTAACAACCTACCCCAATCAGAAGTTAACCTCTGCTCGGTGAACACGCGGATTTTGGCTAATTGTTTGATGCCACTTGTTCATTTTAGTCAAACTTTCTCTCTCATTTATTTGTACAAATTTTCTATCGCATATCTACTTATTATTCAAAAATTTAAATGTATATGTCGATGTCGTTTTTCTTTTGTATTTAACATTGCTAATTTACAGCTGTATAATACAATGAGGAACTTTCAAGTGAAGGGGTACTTTGAATTTGTTATGGAGCTTTTCCATACACACTCATTTAAACACCTTCAACAATATTTGAGAATTAAATACGAGTTATTGCCAATAGCCTTTTATTCAACAAATACATTCAACAACTTTATATATTAATTGTATTATCACACAAAAGTACATATAGAAATTTCAATGACAAAAATTAGTTGGATTATTCAGTTGCTATTAACAAATAACAATCAAATCATTGTAAATTCGTCATGATAATTAAAATAATATTATTTTATTTTATATTTATAAATATTAAAATAATATTACGTTAAAAATATAAAAATTATATTTATTTTTTCTAAATGGTATTTAACTAGCTCTTAGAAAGTTGTAAATTTTATGATTTTTTTTTTTTTAAAAAAAACTAAAAGACTATATATGAGTTTTATGTTTTCATCAATGCTTGCTGAGTTGAATTTTTTTATATTTTTTTATTTTTATTTTCTCTCTACAACAATTTTAAGAGATGGGCGTTGACCAATTCTTTATATGATGGTTTTTGAGAGGCCGCTAATCGTCGCTACTAAAGTTAAATTTAACTTTTACTTTACCCCGACGAACACAAGTAATACACATATAAAAATAATAAAAAAAAAAAAATATATAAATAAATTTATTCTCGTACATATTGTATACAAAAAAAAAAAATTTATTCAACACACCCCTTTTTAACAATAACCATGCAAACACATACTACAGTGTATCCATTATTGGCGCGAAACTACCACTTTAAATTGCTACTTTTAAAACTATTATTGAAGACAATCGTAAAAATTCACTCAGCCATAAAATCATTCCACAATGTGTACCAAAAAAAAAAAGCATCTATATTGTTTTCTTTGTATTTTTTATTATTTAATATTTTTCAGTTTCTTTTGTAAAAAAATTTACCCTTTTTGTGCATTTTTTTCTTTCATATGATTCATCTCGTTGGTGCTTTTTTTTGTTCTCGGCTGATTTCCTCGAAATTTACAGATAAAAGTTTAACACCGCGCACTGACGAAAATAATGTTAAAATAAAAAAATATTGTTAAAATGTGTAAGAGGAAGGTTGACGTCGTCGGGGGATCATAAAATCGAGATTCAATATCCAAAGGGGGTGCGCTATGCGTGTCAAGCAAATGTCAGGGGGCGATCGTTTCACATTGCCTTTTTTTTTCATTTTTTTCTTTTCATTTTCTTTTCTTTTTTCTTTACTTCAATATTTATACGATATATGAAAAAAAAATTGCTGTATAATTTTTTTTACACTGTACATCTTTCTTTGTTTATTATATTTTTTTTACAGTCATTTTCTTTGTCTTATTTAGTGGTCGTATAGATCCTGACACACATCAAGTGCGTGAATTTATGATTTTTTTTTTTGTTATTTATATTTCATACTTGAAAATGAAGATTCTTGGCGTTTTTCTTGCATAGGTTGTTTGACACGATCGTAAAAGACGGGGCATTTTAATACAATTTACAAGAATTTACAAAGCCCAACGGGAGGACCAAATTTATACAAACAATATCTCAAGACCATCACAGCCCACACACACAAATTGAACAAAAAAAATTCAAGTCAATTTAAAAAATAATAAAAAAAAAAAACTTGAAAGTATTTTAATTCATTTATATATTGCAAAATATAAAAAATAATATTTTTTTTTTTTTAAATAAAAACTTTTGATTATCATTTTGCCAAGTCAATGTAAGACAGGTGCGCAATGAAATTTATATTTTATAAAAAAAAAAAAAAATAATCAGCAATCATTACGTTTAGATAAAAAAAAAAAAAAACACCTGACAAAAAAGTTGCATTTTAAATTGAAAGAAAAAAAAAATTTTTAGTCCAGTTGAGAGAGGAAAACGTTATAAGCTAATTTGTGATAATTTTTTTTTTGACTTTACGAGTCTTGACATTGTAATGTCACAATATAAATTCAAGAGGGACAAAAGATTTAATAAATTAGCTGATAAGAAGTGTCTTCTTGTGGCTCGTAATATTTTCATCAAATAGTTTCTTATTAAAAATTAATTATAAAAATATTTGAAATTCCAAAAATAATGAATAATTAAATGTAAAATAATTTTTAATGAATAAATTAGATGAAATAATATTTCATATAATAAATAAATAAACTAATGAATAAATTAATAATTATTATTTAAAAAAAGATGAAAAATACTTTTATATTGTTATACAATTAAATTGCAAATTGAGATGTTTGATGATTGGTATCAAATGACTACTGTGTTGCAAATTACAACAGATGCATTTGTGCATTAATGCACGTGTGTGTGGGTTTGGATGGCTGAGAGAGATAACGATCCTTCGGCAAGTCCTTTGGTATAACCAACCACAAGGCATATATAAACATTTATATACTGACACATTGTGAATTGAGAAAGAAACGAGTTCAAGTGGTGCACATTAAGGTCTACATGGAGAATGTAGAACGACAGAAATTGTGACTTGCCAATAAATAAATCCAGAAGCCACTCTGAGTCAGTATATAGAAACTTGATTCTTCATATACCAAAGAAACTAAAATAAATAAAATGTCATAAAAATAATCATTTATTTTTAATTTATAAAAAAAATTATTATTATTATTATGAAAATGATGATGATGATGGCAAAAACAATTAATAATTCGAGAGTTGTTCTGTTGGGCAATTTGTCCTGGAGCTGGCTCATCACATGCCAAACAATTTTTTGTATTCTTTTTATTTCAATTTTGTTCTTTTGGATTTTTACAGATGACAAGTGAATTAAATATTGAAAAAAAATTTATATCAAATTTTAAAATCAACTGAATCAATTAATAAATATAAAAATTGTTTTTTTACATTTAAATTTTGTTTTTATTAATTTTTTTTTTTTTTTAATATATATTAAAAATTTAAATAAAAAAAAAATTAATAAATTAAATAATGGAAATGAGAGACAAATAATTTATTCGTATGTGATTTTTTATAAAAATGTTTGTTGACCATGCAGGGGGTTTAACATCTCACCAGGAAACTGCACAAAGTCACACGTCGAGTTGGAGGTTGTAAACCACATCACTCGACTTGTACAAGAAATTCTGTATTTTTTTTTTTTTATTATAAAAAAAATTAAAAGAATATATATATATTCTTATTATTTATTTATTTATTATAATTTTTAATTTTTTTTTTAATTTATTTTCATCAATCCGACAAATTCTTTTTCACTAATATTTTTTTTTATATCAATCTACCAAACAACCATCACTAAAAATGAAATAAACACCAAAAATAATTTACAATTTAGCAAAAATAATCATAATTAATCAAATACTAATCGACAAACTAAAAAATAAACTTCAATATGCTCAAAAAAAAAAGCTCTGAAAGCTCAAATTAGATTAAAATGAAAATTAAAAAAAAAATATAATTTCACAAGTATAAATTGTATTTAATATATATAAAAAAAAAATATAATAAAATAATTCAAAGCTGAATGTTAAAAATAAATAATAATAATTAAATAAAAAAATAATTAAAAATTAAAATAATAATAATAATAAAGTTGGGTATGACTGTTGCTGTCGTATATAATAACCGCATAAAACAGATACGCGCGAACCAAACACAGCCCCCACGAATATATTATGTTACCTCGGCTAATTTACGATTATAACGTACGTGTATAACTATCATTGTTGATATACTGCCTGGATTCACTAGCAAATATATATACATGTTAATAATATAAATATATACATGTGCACATACAAATCGTGTTTTTTTTAAATTTAATTTTTTCTTTAAAATATATTTTAAATTAAGAATCGGCTGATAATATATTTTGTTTTTTTAAAAAAACACATGGAACATGTTTTCAACTCTATTGAACATATTCAGAAACCGATTGATCTCAATTCAACGAACGTCTGTGCATTTGATCAATTTTATGAAATTAATTTGATTAACTTTGGTCCATTCAATCAATTTTTTTATCTTTTTTAATTTGTTTTTTTGCTCAATTGAATTTACTTAAATGTATTATATTCAATTAAATATATTTTTTGTAATTTAATTTCAAAGATGCGAAAAATTTCAACGGAGAAAAATTGATGTTACGGAGAATCAAAACATTTTTATTATTTTCTTTTTATTTAAGTCTGGCCTCGTTTATCCAATGAATTGCTAAGAAAGATGCTACATGTCGGCACACCTCTTCAAGTTTTTTTTTTTTTTTTTACGACAATGATTGCAATTGGAAGGGTTCGTGAGTCGATTTAACAAGATTGACTTCCATGATGTATTTGTCGTTGAAAAAGAGATTCCAATCTCTGATTATTCCACAACAAAATACGATACAAAAATAATAAAAAAAAATTGAAATAAATATTTATATTAATGAAAAAAAAAAAAAAAAACAATAAACTTTTTGTAGAAAAAAAATTTAAATAATAATAAAATTTTATTTACTCTATGTCCAAGTTGAAAGTCATATATACATCTTTTCATGACACTGACATGTCAATAAAAATACCAATCAATGAATAAGAAAAAAAAATGTATAATAGAATATAAACTGACAAAGAATTTGAAATATAGAAAATAATTTCTACAACGGATATATCTGTCATCAAAAAGGTTTCCTGAAAAATATATATATTTTTCTCAACTGTCATTGTAGAAATTGGACGTTAATAGAAATACATCTATAGAAATTTCCTTTTTTTTTTTCGTTTTTTAACTTAATTTTCCCTCAAAAATGTGTTGCACACCTTCAAGTATTTAATCAGCATTGGTAATTGCAAAAAATGGATGTAATTCATGTTTAAAAATTCCGTAGAAAATATAGAAAAATAATGAAAACTGGAAGAGTAAAGAGAGAAATATTTAAAAAATAAATAGCAAGGTGGTAAGTGTCGCGGTAAAGACTAAAGTGAGAAGATTTCTACACATTTTGTAACTTGTAAAAGTAAAAAAAGAGGGTAAAATATATTCAAGTGTAACAAGACAACCCCTCGAGATAAATATATGTAGACAAAGCTACATAAGCGAAACAGATAGGTGTCGGAAGAACACTGTGTGTTAAAGGGGGTCGAAAAAAAAATAAAAAATAAAAAATAAAAGTAAATATATAAAGAGTATGGGGTTAGCAAATGCGGTCTCGATGTTGGGTTGTTTAACAGATTTTAAAAATCACCTATAATTCCAAAAGTTGGATGGGACAGAGGGTGGAGTTTTGATTGTTAAATTTGGGGTAGTTTTAGTAGTTAAAAAAAAAAAAACGACAAGGGATATAGTTAAAATATATTTTGTTTGTTTTTTTTTTTTTTAAAATTTTTCCTTTTTCTCTTATTATTTTGGGGTGAGGCTGTATGTACTGGGTACATGTAACTACCGAAACGAAGCAAGTGATGCTAAACACAGCAGGGTAGTAAGTGAGAATGTCATTTTTCATTTTAATGGTATTGCCGCTTATATCTTCAACTCGATGTTTCAAATATTTTCTCACTCTTATTTATACATTTTTTTGTTTCTCTTATATTGTCTCATCTCTTTTATCTTCAATGTCTTTCCTACACCACACAGCTTTTTATTTATTCATTCATTTCATCTCAGTTTAACTCTTTTTTTTACTTTTTACTTTTTCTCTTGTATAGTTTTATTTTATTATTTATAAATCTCTCACTCTAAACCTCAGAGATATTCATATTTATTTTTAATCTCTCTTTTAGAAGCTGCTTTTTATTATTATATATATATTTTTTTTTCCTTTGCTCTTCTTTTATTGTATATATATCTCTTGTGAATGTCTTAATAGCATACACAGCCACCATTCTTATGGGCTCATCATGTAGATATACTTTTCATTATCATTTACCACTCAGTTTTTAATATACGCTCATGGTTACACGCCTATAATATATTTATCAGTTATCTGCGAATCATGATGTACACAATAATTTTTAAAATTGTTAATAATATATTTTTCAAATATAATTACACATACACCGTCGCATTAAAATACATAAAATAATTTAAAAAACAACACTATAAATTTCAATTCATACCCACATTCTTTGCATTTTATATTATATTTGTCAAACTAAATACGTGCGATAATGTGCATTTACATTTTAAACTACTGTGTACACAAACACTTTTCAATTGGTCTTACGTTTTATCGTTAAAATCATTGAAACACGGAGAAAAGCTCCCCACAAACAATTCGGCCAAAAAAACACATGGGATAGTGTGTAAAAAAAAAAAAAAAAAATGACAAGGACGATTAAAAAAAATAAAAAATGATAAAAGAGGGATGGAAAAGATACAACTTGAACTCGATGTATATATATTTCAACGATGGGGTGATCATGACAAAAGCGAATAGCTTCAAAAGTTTGATTTATCATTTTTTTTTTTTTATTTTATTTCATGTACATGTGAATATACAATATACCTATATCATGTATATTTGAATCGGAAGTGGCAAAGAAGAAAAAAAAAGATAGATACAATCGAGGGACAGAGGGGGAGGAAATAGGGTGAAAAAAAACGTATTTGTATTTGTAGTTGGAACGAAATGTGACATAATAGGCTGCAATGGAGCCCTGGGTAAATTGTATAGGGTTGTAATAGGTGACAAGACCACCGACATGCCGAGAATGGTAAGCAGAGGGCATAAAATTTTAAGGGGGGTTAATGGGGGGGACAGGGAGGAGGTTTATATAAGCGAATATGAGGGGATTCGATTTCCCATTAATACTCTAATACCGACAGGATCTGGTGATGATGATATATATACACAAAAATTTTTTTTTTTTTTATTTTATTTTTAGTGACCTATCGACACAATGGGGAAGAACATGTTTGGCATTTTGTTTTTTTATCTTTCAAGTTGTGTCAATTACCCTAATGGAATTTCAGGACCATTTGGTTCTTAATATTTTGGGGTTAGTTTCAATAATGTGTAACAAGGGGGCTGTTAGTGTTAACCGTCAAGGTAAGGGTGTTAATAAAATAGTTTTTATATTTAAAAACAAATAATTCAAGTTTAAAACGTAATGAAAATTAGTCTCTGTAGTTTAGAGATTTAATTTTTGATTGAATTTATTGTCACGTGGATTTGCCACGTGGACGATTGAGCTGATGATAAATAAACACACAAAGAGTGTATCGTTATTTTTTGATAAAAATATTGAAAAAAGATAAAAGCATTTATCAATATTCAAAATCTTTACATGAACAACGTGATATTGCGAGTGTAAAATATAATGATGTCTGCAAATAAAACCCATCAGTTGCATCAAATTAAAGCTATCGATTAAAACCCATCGAAAAAAATTGATAAAAAAATTAATAAAATAGTTTTTAAAAATTCCGAAAAATATTTCACATTGATTAAATTATTTTTAGCCAGTTTTCGATCAAGTATGGATAAGCTAACAGGTCATTAGTGTCAAATTGAATTTTGATGCGGTAATTAAACGAACATACAAATTGGCTAACAGCTATGTCTAACCTTATCAGTTAATAAAATTCAATCAAGAAAAAAGAAAAAGGAAAAAAAGAAAGTAAAAAATTGAATTTGATAATAGCCAAATTGTAAATTGTACAAATTGAATTAAAATAGTGATTTTGTTGGTTGTTATAACAACAACAGCTTAGATAAATATAAATTATTAAACTACTGGTTTTGAAAAGATGTATAAATTTTGGGGTCATGGACACAAGACGAATTACAAGGTATTCGACGTGTTTAATGATAGAATAGGATAAATTAGTCTGAGTGAGATAAAAGTAATGTAGAAAGAGGGAAAAAGGAGGCAAACCAAGGGGGACAAGGCATCAGTCAAGGGATTAGCGGGATTAGCCCTCGAGGGGAACTTGTTAATTGCTCGGTAGGCAACGGTATTCAGGACTTGGCAATGACACACAGACACTTGATATATATATATTTGTGTGTTGATAATTGTATATACATGTTGTATGTGTATTTAGCTTGAGGAACTGAATCAAGAGAAACCAGCCAACTATTTCCAGTATGAACAGGGAGCTCACCACCGAAAGGACACAAATCACTTGAGAGTTACGGACTTAAGGAGGCTTTACCATTCTCACATGTGTCTTCAAGTGTGACTTCTCTTGTTGTCCTTGAATCTGGTAATTCTATCACACATGGACCACTTGCCAATAATCACATATATCATCGCATCATCATCATCATAATTCATCATTATTACCAATTATAGCCAACAAAATGTCAGAATAAATTAAAATAAAACAGAATAAATAATTATCTCGAGGCGATTTAAATGATTTATCATATTTTCTTGATATTTTTCTGACTTTTTTCCTTGATTATTCGACAGGATTCATAATGAATGGGTTTCTTTTATTTTTAGATGATTCAATAGCATTTTATTTTTATACCAATGAACTTTCATTAATAACGCTGTTCTAATTTTAT
>JAPYYR010003670.1:0-11447 GCA_030523065.1 Aphidius colemani | reverse complement strand
TTATTTCTGTATAGTTTCTCTATAAAAATACCAAATTAATAAAACTTTCACACAAGATTTTTGAAATAGCAAATTCATAAATTATTCAGACAATAAAACAATCAATTTTTTCGTTTTTAATTTTTAAATTTACAAATAATTATGATAATTGATTTGTTTATCAATCAAAATCCGACATTTTTATTAATATAAAAATTAATTATTCATAAATAAGTATAAATAAAGAGAATTATATATTATCGATGATGATAAAGTGACGTTTTTTCATGACGTTCATATATATATAAGGGTTATTGATCTAAAAAAAAAACTACAGGGGAGTGTTTTTGCTGTGTTATATTGTTGGGGGTTGTAATATCGTAGACATAGATTTAACAAGCTGTCGTAAAGTCAGACAGAATGGCAACTTGTGATCTACATATATCTATGAAAAAAAAAAATAGAAATAAAATACAAATAGAAAAATACACAACACAATTCAAACAAACCCACCCATCATCATCATCACGTATTACCAATAAAATCAACCTAAAAAAAAATAACAAAATATTATTTTTAAATGCTAAAAATATATTTCTAAATTTTGGCAAATTAAAATAACAATAATTATCAAATTTTTACTATTTTTAACTTGAATGATTAATAAATTTAATTTATATTATTTTGCAAAATATTCATTTCAAATTAATCGATCTGGAAAAAAATGATGGAGACGTAAACTTAAGTGCTACTTTTTTGCTCCCCTTATCAATGCTATTCTTGAATATATATAAATTATTTTTTTTTTATATCTTGAATAGTCGACACACGACATTTGCGTCCTGTATCTCGATTAAATCCCCCTTTTGCACTTGGATGAGCAGACAAAGAATGTGTTGTTCAATAATCCAAAGGGTGGATCAACTACATATGCAATGACACATTTTACAGACTTTTTTTTTAATTTTTTTTTTTTAATTATTATTTATTTTTATTGACATTATTAATGCCATCATATAATTTTGTAATATTGTTTATTTAAAAATCAATCGTGTGATTTTTTTCGAGGGTTTAATTATCACATTTTCACGACCCTCGAAAAAGAATATTTTAAAAAATCATATGAACTCAACTAGAATTTAATTTATTTTTAAATTGGCAACTATAAAATATTATAATTATATCGTTTTTTTTTTTAAATCTAAAAACAATTTTATTATTTTTTATAAATAAATTCATTTAATCGCTATTTAATGTATTTTATTTTTATAAAAATAAAAAAACAATAAAATTTATTATTAGAATTTTACAGCAATTTGAATATTCAAGTCGTATGATATTTTTAAATTAAAATTAACAAATGATTTTTTATTTTTAATGATGACAGTAATGATTTTAAAATAAAAGTTTTTTTATTCGAAAAAAAAAAATCACCATTTGGTTAAGTAATCACAAGTTATCTCGTCATTCTTAGCGAAATCTAATAATACGTTTCTTACGTTTTGTGTGTTGTGTCTTTTAATAATAATTTTCTTTGTTTTTCCATTATAATTTTGTCTTTTTGAATTTTTTATTTTTTTTTTCTATTGACGTGTAATTTTTTCATCGTTAAAATGACGGTCATGGTCTTGTCATAAACGCCAACGCACATTGACAATGAATTTAATTTTATTGAATTCTTGTGGGAAGAAGCTGGTGCATAATATATCTGGACAAAATGTGGCTTTTATATATTTTTTTTTTTATTCTTAAAACAACATCTGTTAGAATAATAAAATTCCAACTGACACAGTGATCAGCTATTAAAAAATAAATGCTATTTAAAAATGAATAAAAAACCACATGATAAAACAAAAAATATATTAATAAATTATTTCTTAATAATTATTTTAAAAAATATACAAAATTAATTTCTAGTTTTTTTTTTTTTTTTTTACAAATATCTATGATGAATTTTAAGGAAAAAAAAGTAGAAAATTAGTCATTTTTTTTTATTGTAAATTAAGTTTATGTCTCATAAATGTTTGTAAATTGTTAAATTTTTTCTGCTTATTATTTCGTCTTTTAATCGTGCTGTATTTATGAATTTTAAAATTAAAAAAAATTCTTTTTTTCGTGTCAATCCAGATGATTTTAGAAAGTGGTCTTTGCAATCATCAAAGTTGTATGTTTCACGTAACATTAAATTACGAAATAAAAGTGTCTAGCCTTGAACAGCCTTGCCCACGGCAAAACATTTATTTATTTATCGTAAATTTGATTACAAATTATATACATCCATAGAGCTCTATGAATCATATAAGCGTGAATTAATATTAAAAATAAATTTTGTATATCTTTCCAAATAATTATTATTCAATTATTTTATTTTAATAGTAACATTGAAATTAAAGGGCCACGCAGCCTTGGCTTCAATTAAAATAAATATTGAAAAACTATTTGCTTAATTTTATTGTGTTAATTTTTCAAGGATTAACTCCCAATTTGTTTGTTTTTAATTTTTATATTTTTCAATTTATAAAATGTGTTGTTAATTTAAACTTTTTTTATAATGGAATTTTAATTACTCTCATCTGGTGATGGTTGAAAAAATAAAACCAACAAATGTAAATATAAAAATAAATTAATTGAAAAAAATACCAATTAAATATTGTATTTAATTTTTATTTGGTTTTTTTTTTTGTCCTAAACGTTTTAGATGAACAGTTTTCTCAAAACCTGTTGCTAAATTAAATAAATAAATAAAAAACTAGACAAACCAAGGTTTCTATATAAATATAAAAATCAATTGAGCTAAATTGTGTCGAGACTATGTACAAAAGTCAAATGAATCAAGTCAACATTATTATCCGTACTCTAAATTTTCCATGTCACATATTTTTTTTTTTTTTATAAAAATTAAAATGCACTATTGTCACGCAATATTATTTAAATGTCAAATTTATTTTTAATAAATTTATGTACAAAATATTATTTCATGTTTAAAATATTAAATTAAAAATTATCATTTTTTTTTCGTCAAAAAAAAAAGGTCAATTTATGGTATAATTATTGTTAAAATTATTATTATAAAATTTACAGTACAATATTTGAATAATTCAAGGTCACTAATAGATACTTGTTTAAAAAAATTAATTTATATTAATTTTTTTTTATTAATAACTGATGAATAATATTAACCACTTGACCTTTGAAGACAAACGTGATAATAATATAACAATTGATCGATATCATCAGATATTTATTTCATTCTCATGTTAACGTTTGGCTTCTTGACATGATCATTTTAAAAATAATATAATCTTAATTAATTATTTTTATTATTATTATTTCATCAATAATATTATCAACATTAATTTTATTTGTTAAAATTTAAGATTATTTTTAAATATCATTGAGACACGCATGAATACATGATGTTAATAATCATGTAAATTGCTTTATCACATGACATGAAAATTATATTTTCATTTTTCCTGGTTTAAATTATTATCATTACAATTTTTTCCTACAATTTTAGTTTTTCTAGTTCCATGTTTTTCTATTAATTTATATTTTAACACGCAATTGTTAATAAAGGGTGTGTTACCCTCTATAATTTTTATCATTAACATAATGCAATATTTATTTTTACTGCATAATAAATGTTTTGTTTTGTGGGTTGGCAATAGCAACTGTTGATGAAAATTGATAAATTGATTTAATTTTTTCGTCTTTTTCCAAGTGGATAAATATTTTTTTCAAATTAAAACGTTTTGAATTATTTGGTTGATTAAATTTTATGTATGTGTATGTTGTTACATGTCAATCATTCAATTAAAAAAGTCTCCACGTGTTGAAAGTAACTCGATACTTTTGGAAAGACAAAAAAAATACCACTTAAAAGTTAAACTGATGATAATCTTTGTATGAAAAAAATTAAATTATAGTTTTTTTTAGGGAAAATAATTTATTTTTCTTCATAAAATAATAGCAGATAGATAATATTTTCATTTGTTGAAAATAACCTCGTTACAATATAGACACTAAAAAGGTCCTTGAATAGTTAGATCGTCACTAGCTTCCTTGGCCCCTTAAACTTGCATTTACCCTTTGCATATATCCAAAAACTTTTTCCATGCCAAAACAACCCGGAATATCCTTGACCTAAATTTTATGACTTAAATTTGACACAGTTATCAGCTAAAATTCGCTTTACCCTTTTACAATTCACGTGGATAAATCATTTTTTATAAATTTATTTATTTTTAAATTAAATATTTCATTGTTATTTCTTTTATTATTATTATAACATGAAATTAATTGACTTTAGCATGGCTACTATTTTAAATGGAGCAAAAAAAAGAAGGAAAATTATATAATTTTAAATATTTTTAATCAACTTTACAATGTTTTTCAAGCACTGATTATTCTATTTATTTTTAAATTCGATTTTTTTTTTTTTTTTCTATTGCTTGTTTATTTGAGATTATTTTTATTTTTTTTTTATTTTTTAATTTGGATTAAAGGGTGTTTTGTTTGAGGACAAAGACGAGGACATTTTTCAATGATGAATTATGCCAATGTAATTCACGTAATAATCCCTTTCATCAATTTAATTTATGGAATTAATTTGATATATTAAAGCCCCCAACAGTTGTAACAGCTTCAAATCTTTTTGATATATGCAAGATCAGGTAGTTGTTTGTGTTATTGAAGTAAATCTAATTTACCAATTGATCAAATTTTAGTTAAGTATTTTTTTTATTTTATTTATTTTATTTATTTAATATTTATACAATGAAAATAATAGTTTTCTTTTAACTGTTGAGTATAAAAATTTCTTCTAATTTTTGTTTTTATTTTTTTCATAAATATTGCTTTACAAAGTTAACTTTATTTTCTTTATTTTATTTTTATTATATGTACTTTTTTTAAATTAATTTTATACCTTAATAAGTTACGCCTTTTTTTTTTTTTTTTTTTTTTTTTTTTTTTTTCATTTATTTCGACTCCCTGCTCTCATAAAACACAACAACTTAACGATACTTTTATGTACTGCAATTAAATGTTTAGATTCGTAATAAAAAAAAATGAGAAATTACATAGTGCAACATGAGAATTGTGTTCCATGTCACTCAGTCAAGTGTATTTCCGTTTTTTAAAATAATAATAAACACAAAAAATATTTAATACATATATAGTCAAAATTTGTTCAACACTTTTATTAAATTGAGCAAAAAAATTGAAAATGCAGCTGATCTCTCTTGGCTAAGTTTTATATAATGAAAAAAAATATTATTGAAATTTTAAGGGAAGAAGTGCAAGAACACACTGTCAGATGGAATGCTAAATTTGAATTTATTTGTAAAATGAGTGCAAATGCATCAACTGGTGTACTGGATCCTTGTATTCTCAGGATATCTGTAAGAAAGGTGAGAAAAAAATAATTCTAATTGTAATATAGTCTGTATATTTGAACGACTTAATATTCGCACGTAATAAGAATGACTTTTATTTTTTATCGAACAAAAAAAAAACCAAGATAATAATGATTGCTCTTGTTCTTCTTCTATTAAATATATTTTTTTTGTCTTTAAAAAAATATGAAAAATCTATTTTATTCACTCGATTGAAGCTGAATTATATGATAATAAATTTGTAGAAATTTTATTTATAAATCTTAATCTGATATTAACTTTTGATAATTTATAAAATTATTATTTTTATTTTAATGTGAAAATTAGTAATGATTTTAGAGTCTATTAACCAGTTAACTGTGTCAATAATGATATTTATTATTTTATAAATAGGAGTTAAAAGGAGGCAGGTCCTTCCAAAAGCTTGGCTTTACTGATTTAAATCTTGCTGAATTTGCTGGTGCTGGTATTTGTCGAAGAAAATGTCTACTCGAAGGCTACGATGCTCGTCATAGACAAGATAATTCAATGCTACGTGTTACAATAAAAATGAATATGCTCGTTGGTGACATACTTTTTAAAGTGTAAGTTTCCAATCACCATTCACTAACATATTATATTTTTCTCTCCCTCATCTCTTTTTTATTTCTATTTTTTTGTCTCTTAAAACTTTTCATAAGTTGAATAATCATCAAGAGCTTATTCCTCTCATCAATAAACATACCTAACCCATTCATCAAACTCTCTTCAATTAAGGCCACTTGACCCAGCTCCAGATCAAATCACACACAAGTACAAACATTTACATTATTTAAAATTTCCATCATCATTATTTGATAATAATAATAAAACTTTCATACAATATCCATTAGAATTATCAAGATTATTTTCATTTGATGATTTACCGCTAATAATTATTTTAAAGCAAATAAATCTTTTAGTAATTTTATTTGTCTTAAAGAAAATATTTATTGATAATTTAATTTATTTATTTTTAGACCATCACCATCATTAAAACAAACTCAATTAGCTGTACCAGGTGTACCAGGTGTACCGGGTGTACAAAATGATGAAGTTGTTGGTTCAGAAAGATGCACGAATCGTGATGATTATGCATCAAATGGTTCACTTGGTGGAGGTGTTAGTAGTGGCGGTGGTGGTGGTGGTGGTGGTGGTGGTGGTGTAGGCAGTCTTCCAAAAAAAAGATCACCATTATTTACTGCTGGTATATCATATTTATCAAGTCATAATAATAATTATTATAAAATGTACTTGAAAATAAATATACATATTAAATTTTGTTATTTGATTTATGTTTTTTAGATTTATTTAGTCCAAGTGAGACATATGATCCGATGACAATTAATGAAATAATATCATCAACAGTACCTGGTGAAGCACTTATTGAATCACATCCAGAATCTGGACACTCAAGAAATAGCTCAAATACAAGTCAACATAGTAAAGGATCTGGCTATGGATCATTAAATTCACATAGTCAACATAGTCGTCAAAGTAGCAGTGGTGATAGTGGACATATCAGGTATTTTATCAATAAAAATCAATTTTATTTTCATCAATAATACTATCGGGATGACAATTCCAACAAAATATCAATAAATTTTTATTTTTTTTCCATCAATACTTATCACATCAATGGCATTCATCACAAACTATTAACTAAATTCTTTCAATGTACTTTTAAAAATTCCTTTTAATTATAATTTAATTTTAATGATTATAATTTTTATATTTAATTTTAATTTAAATAGATATTAATTTAGAAAAATATATATATTATTTATTTATTTATTTATTTAAAATAAAAGTTATTATAATTTTGCATGAAACAAAAAAAGAAAAGAAAAATATGTGTTGTGATATTTATAGGTCACCTTCCTGGCCAGTATGGGCTCCACGCCTTCCCACCTTATCCCAAAATGATTCAGGAACAGATACAAGTTTAAATGACACAAATATATTATCACCAGTACAATCACCATTAAATGGTTTGGTTGATAACGAACGTTCATGGTCACCAGCGAGTCCAAAAACATCAAAATATCGTGATGTTACATTACGTGTACCGTCAAATTTAATAAATGCATTAAAATCAACGGCTAATAATAAAAAACACAATGGAAATATTAATAATATTATACAAAAAAATAATGATATATTTAAAGTACCAAATAATCAAGATATTTCCAAGTTAAAAAAACGTAACATTGAACGTGATTGTCAGAGAAAAAGCTATCAGGGTAATGAACATAAAAATATTAATTCTAAAATTGGACAATTAAGTACACGTAATATATCAAAAACTTGTGATTGTGAATGTAAAACAAGTCCGGTATTAGGACTCGCTGATCAACCAAGAGCTGTATCCTCACCTGATCCTCTCCATAGGCCTGACACTCCTCGTTCATCCTTGCTTCAATCCACAACGGCTGCTCAAATCCTCAGGTAGGTTTACCGAATTTTAAAAAAAAAAACAAATAAAAAATTAAGGTATCTCAATCACTCAATCAAAAATTAATTAGCTTAATTTCAATTTATGAATATTTTGTCAATTCAAAATGTTCAAATGCATTTGTTATTTGTTTTTTCATCAACTAGCATTGTTGATCTTTCAAATTTTGACCAATTAAATTATTAAAGGGAAAAATTTACCAACTTTAACAATCAAATGGTCAACTATTTTCTAGAGAAAAATATTAATTATTCAAAAATATTCTAATTAAAGTTTTACTAGAGCGATAAAGGTACCTTAAATGCAAAATTATTTTGTTTAGTTATTATTATTTATTTATTATTTGTTTTTCAGTTATTTTTTTTTGTTTATAATTTGTGAATGGCTTTTAATAAAAAGTTTCATCTGCTTTTTTTCCAATTTCTTCTAGTCGCTTTAATGATACTTCCTTTTCCTTTACTATTGAAATACAACAATAAATTTGTTTGTTTTTTTCTTTTGATATTTTTTTATCTTGTTTGGGGTGGACTTGGTGAATGTTGATTTACAGGGGAATGGGAGGTGGACATCGTAAATTACTGGATGGTACGGGTTTAAAGTTGGCAACAGTTACAACATCATCTGAAAATGAGGATTCATATCTACCTGTTATCGAGATAACAACGTCATCGCTACCACATCATCGTAACAGCATTACCCCACCGTCAGTTCTTGCTTCTGTATTTTTGTACGTTTTTATTAACAAAAAAAAAAAAAAACAACAAATAAAAAAAACAATTGCACTTTTTAATATTATTTGATGTTTTTTTTTTTTTTTTTTTTTGAATTATTTATTTAGAGAATTTATCAATTGAATAACTCCATACTTTTAATATTTTTTGTTCTTTTAAAAACTCAATAATTTCTCTAAATTATAATTATTATTTTATTATTTTAAACTTTTGTTATTAATTTTTAACTTTGAATAACAAATTGCCTGAATAATAATGCTTATTATTTTCATAAAAATCCACTGCATTATCATGTTGAAATATTATTATCATTTGTTTTTGTGTAAAATGGAAATTGGAATATAACACTGCACTTGTTAATAATAAATTTGATATAATTAAAATATTTTATTGATAAATAAATAGATAAAATTAATATTGTTGTTTATAGAAATCCATCTGGTGGTTCTGGATTGAGTGAAACTGGCTCGCTGGATCGAGCTAAAGCAGCACTTGAAAGAAGAAAAAAAGCTGAAGATGTTAGTAGTAATCCTGTGCAATGTCGAGTTGAAGTAACACGACCAAATCCAGATTCACTTATTGATGAATTGTTTAAAGCAACAAATCTTGATCAATCTGATTTAGAATCAGCTGAGAGTAAGTAAACTATTTTTATTTGTGTAAATTAATATTCAATTTTAACATTAACATGTTTTTTCTTTTTAGCAACTGGACTGCAATTATTCATTGCTAAAGATGGTACAACAGCACTAGGAAGTCATGATGTTAAAAGTCAAATGCCATCTGGTGTATTTAAACAAGTGGTCATGGAAGAAAATAACAGGTAACACGAAGTAATAACGTCACGTCGTCAATATCCAAGACAATCGACGACAACGACATTCTCTCTTGCCCTTGTGCCCGAACTCGTTTACGAGTCATATGAGCCACGATAGTGATAAAAATATATATCATCAAAAAATAAATCAATAAAATACAAAAAAAAAAAAAAAAAAACTATTAATTAATTTTAAAACAACAAATAATATTATTTATTTTATAAACACCACAAAAAATAAAGGTGTCAAATCATCAAAAGAATTTTTTAAAAAAGACAAATTAATATTTTTTTTTTTTTTTTCAATGAAAAACTTAAATTTAAATGAAAAAATAAACTGAAGAAATCACCGTCCGTTATTTACACGCACACAAGACGAAGACTTCTCAGCTGATTGATAAATTCAATTTCGCCTTGAAAGTTTTAAAAAATAATAATAAAAAAAAGCGAAATAAATATTTAAATTTACATAAATAAAAACACCAGAAATGATAAGTAAAAAAAATTTATAAAAATTGTGATTTGATTTATTCTTTTGTGGTTTTTAAATGATAAATAAAAAAAACAACTGATATTAATAATTTAAATTATTGTAGATTATTTTGTGGGCATATCAAAGATGTGCTTAGAACAATAAAAAAAAAATTAACAAAAAAAATTGAATAAATAGTAAAAGTAAAAACAAATAAATAAATTACAACTCGATATTTTCTTCCGAATAAAAAATAAATAAATATATTAGTGAATTAAAATGTGAGGCACAAATCGTTTTGATTATTAAATTGCGTTGAACGACTTTTTAAAAATGATATTAAAATAAATAAAAAATTTGGCTCATAAAGGCTACTATAATAATTAATTATAGTTACTGCCGGGTCCACACCGACTCCAGTATTTTTTGTTGAAGAAATATTTATTATTTTAATGCTGAATTTCAATGAAAGTTTTACAGACTTCCGATAGTTAAATAAATTGATAATTTTTAGTTCTTGCTGGTAACGCATTCAATGTATCAACATGTTTAGTGTGTATGTTGATGCAATCGGTCCTGTATGATGTATCAACTTCATTTGTATATAAAAAGCTTATTGTTATCTAGCTAAATGACCGATAATGTTCTTTTATCATAAATCATAATCAACAAATTAATAGTGATAATTATTATATATAAAAAAAAAGAAAGAAAATTCAAAAAAATAAATGTTAATGATGAGTGAATTTATTATAGGCTGTACAGTTTATCATGAATGGAAATTTGTTTTGTATATTAAGAAAATTGCGTGCCAGTTTAATGAATAGCAATTTCTTTTTTTTTATTGCCATAATTGCAAGGAATTGATGAGATGAAATAATTATTGTATGAGTGTGTCTGTGTGAAGAAAGTATTTTTGTTTTTTTCTTTTTTTTCTCGTAGACCGTACTGAGATTAGGCTTGCCAAAAAAAAATTAGGTCAAACAAATGATTTTCTCTATGGTAAAATTATTATTTTATTTTTCTTTTTTTTATTCTGAATTTAGTTAATGTTTAAAAGAAAAAAAAAAAAAAAAAACAAAAATGTTTGCTCGTTTTGAGTATTATTTTATATCAAACGACTGACTTATTTTAAATACAAGTGAAAAAAGAAGAAGAAAAAATAATAATAACAATTCAGTTTACTTATATCGACAAAGTGTTTTTTATTATTTTCATTATTATTGTGATAATGAGATATTATGGTGATTTTTTAAAAATTATTTGATGTAATTTCAAGAGTTTAAAATACATTGAAAAATGATTTTTATTTAAATATTATTTGATAAATTTAAAGACAAAAAATTGTGAATAATAATTTTTTTGAGTTCTTCACACGAGTCGGATATTAATGTTGTGATATTTACAATATAAAAATATAATTTCAAAGTTAAAAAAAAAAGAAAAATTATAAGATATATATAAAAAGTAAAAAAAGAAAAAAAAAAAAAAACAATACACCACTGTATTATTAATTGCAACAGATAAAACTGATTTTATTTTAAAGAATATTTTATATTTTTAATTTTTATTTGAT
>JAPYYR010003669.1:0-11465 GCA_030523065.1 Aphidius colemani | reverse complement strand
TATTCTATACAGCTGGTTTATTTATCAACAAATATTAGGATAAAATATTTGCATATAATTTGTCTATGTGATTTTTTGTTTTTTTTTTTTTTTTTTTTTAAAAAAAACTATTTCATTTTTTAATCATCATCGTTGTGAATATTATTATTATTCACTGATGCCTCGACACAAAGAGAAAGAAACCTTGAAATCTTTATAATATCCTTGTGACTCAGCCAATTTTTTTTATTATTTTTCACCAAGATATTTCAACAGACCATTGAACCTAACCCCAAAAACATGGAGACAGCTTTCCAATTTATTTTTACCTTGAAAAAAATATAATAAATAATTGATTTGTTTGATTAATTGTGTTTTTTGAATTACAGAATTAAATAAAAACCCAGTAGAGGGTTTTTCAGCAGGCCTCATAGATGACAATGACATTTATAGATGGGAAGTGCTTATTATTGGACCTCCGGATACATTGTAGTAAGTTAATTTGTTTTATTCAATATTTATTGTATATTGATGAATGAAATGATTAATTATTGTTATATAACTTTTAGTGAAGGAGGATTCTTCAAGGCTCACTTACAGTTTCCAAAAGAATATCCACTCAGACCACCAAGAATGAAATTTATCACAGAAATATGGCATCCAAATAGTAAGCTATTGAAGCTATTAGATAAATTAGTTATAATTTAATCAAATTTATTAATGAAAATTTGTTATTACAGTTGAAAAAAATGGTGATGTATGTATATCCATCTTGCATGAACCTGGTGATGATAAATGGGGCTATGAAAAAGCATCAGAAAGATGGTTACCAGTTCACACAGTTGAGACTATTCTTATAAGTGTTATAAGTATGCTAGCTGATCCTAATGATGAAAGTCCTGCTAATGTAGATGCCGCCGTAAGTTTTATTTAAAATTAATTATAAATAACATTTATCATTGTGTAATGCTTTTATTAATTATGTCATTTAATTACTTGCAGAAAGAGTGGAGAGAAAGTTATTCAGAATTCAAACGAAAAGTTGCAAGATGTGTTAGAAAAAGCCAAGAGGAATGTTGTTAGGAGAAAAATAAAAAAAAAAAATATGAAAAATAACAATTTAAACGGAAATACTTGATCATTTTCTTTTTTTTTTTATTTTTTTTTCTTAATTTGGTTATACTAAAATCTTTTTGAATCATAATAAATAACATCAAATGAGAAAGAAAAAAAAAAAAAAAAAAAAAATAGATCAATAGTTAGTTTCAAATAAAATTCTTAAACGTAACAAATTGTCTGATGAAAAATCACGATAACTTTCAATTAATAAATAAAAAAAAAAATTAAATTTGATAATAATAAATACAAAGTGCCACTCAATTTCAATTTTAAAATGCAAATAATAATCTGCATATCTCATTTCACAAAACGTCATAATAAATAATCATAAATCCAAAGTAAAACAATAAAAATTTTTACCGACAATATTTGTATGAATTTTGATCTCTCTTACTAATGTATGTCGAGCCAATTGATGTTTATTATAATTATTATCATCACCACCATCAACGTCATCATCATCATCATCATCATCATCATCATCATCATCATCATCATCATCATCATCATCATCATCATCATCATCGTCATGATTACAACTTGAAGAAGAACCACAACAGTAATATAATTACAACCATCACAACTGGACATTCATATTCATTCAATAAACTCGAAAAAAAAGGGAATGAAGACTTTGAAATAATAAGTTATATAAAATAAATAATAATAAATAATTAAAATAAATAGATAATAAAAAAAAAATAATAAAACAACAAGCAGCTCATTCCTTTTTTAAATAAACACACAAACAATATTGAGCCACATCTTTATTACAATCTATAACGTTACAAAAATAAATGATGAATAAAAAAAATGTCTCTAAATAATTAAAGTAATATTAATTATTAATAATTAAATAACTAAATAATTGATGATTCAATTGATTCATTTATTTTTTAAGTATAAACGCAAATTAATTAATTTTTTTTTCTTTGTTTTGTTTCTTTTTTATAGAAAAAATAATCAAACATTTGGTCTACTATTGATTATTATTATTATCTTTATTTGATTTTGTCTTATATATGAGTATAAACTAATAAATAATAATAATTATTTTAAATATAAATAATAACATCACACAACTACACAGAATTTAATAAATCAGTGTTGTTTTTTTTTTTTTCATATTTTCTTACGTTCGTATAATGTTTTATAAAATTTTTGTAAAGTCAAATGAATAGCATGAAAGAAATAATGTTTAATGTTATTATGCCTAATAAATTTAATAATAATAACGATACCATGTTACGTAAATTTTTGCTAAAAAAATGTATCAGTTGCCAAATGAAATAATTAAAAAAAAGAAAAAAAATTTCAATATAAATATTGTATAATATTTATAATGATATTGTCTATTAAAATAAAAATAAAAGTCTTAAATTATTTTAATTAATTACTAATAATTTTATTTATTTTCTTATTATTAACACAAGATTATTATTATTTTTTTTTTTGTTTATTAGTATTGTCAGTTAAATTGGGTTTTAAAAAAATATGAATTTTACTGCATTTAAATTTGATTTTAAATATGCATTATATAATTAATAATTATAAAAAAAAATATAGTATATTAAAATATGAAAATATATTAATTAGTTTAACATCATTAGTCAAATATATAATTATTTTATATTATTTACATTAATTAATTAATTTTATATAGAAAAAAAATCAAGAAGAAATGAATTGTAATTAATGAATTATAATGGTTTGCTATAAAATTTATGATTAATAAGATCCAACATAAGATTAACATTAATCTTGATTATTTTGTTGATTGTTGTAAATGACAAACCTTCATATTGCATTTCCAACAAATCTTGTAAATCAATACATGCTAAATCAATTTGAATAAGACTCTTCAATATAAATACACCAACATCACTAGATTGTCTTATTTCAAACGTAATATTTTTCCATTCTTCATATGAAGCACCAACAATATCAAGAATAATACCTTTTTCAACTAATTTTTCACCTGTATATTTGATGATTTTTGTTGCTTTTAATTTTTTCGTATTTCCTTTGTATAAATTTATCAAACATTTATCAAAATATTCACTGTACAATGTAGTTTGCTGATTATAATAATTTTTTTTTTCTTTTAATTTATTTAAAAATATTTTTAATTTTTCAATTTCAGCATTTGTTGATGTTATAGATTTTTCATTATTCTCATAATCAATTAGTATGTCATCTATAACATTTTGATAGCCATCATTACGTGTTACTCTGCCAACTTGTTCTAGACTATGTAAATATGTTTTTAAACGTGAAACATATTCACTTGCTGATGAAGATGTTGAATTTATTGATGCTTTACTCATTGATAATAATAATGATGATGGTGTTAATAAAGAATATGATGATAATGATGATGATGATGAGGAGGATAATAATGATGATGACAATGACAATGATGATTGATCTGTTGAAAAAATTTGTTCAAGTGCATTATCAAAAATTTTATCATTAAAATAATGAATAATTGTAACTAAAAGTTCTTTTGTTATGATAAAAAGCTTTTCAATATCATTATCATAGTCTTGTTTTTTTTGTTGATATTTAACTTGATGATATTTGCTTGTTAAATTGAGATTAATTTCTTCTCTTGCAATTTTATTTATTGTATTAATGCAGCATGATTTATCAGATAGTCCAACAAGTGAAGAAATACTTATTGGTAATTCAATATTTATGTCATTCAATAATTCATGAATTTTATCATTTTTATTTGGTGCAATATCATATTGATATTTCAATAACAATGTGTGTGTATTGTAGATATCATGAAGTGTTATAAATATTTGTGGTTTATGAATTTGTGTAACTTCAGTAAATTCATTTATTCCAAAATGTTTTTCAAGTGTTTCAACTTGACAGCATGATTGAAAAAATTCCTTAAATTTATCATGACAATTATTAATGAATGAATTTAAACACTTGAGATGTGGTGCCTCATCACCAAAGCCTTTTTTAGTTGCAGCAAATTGTAGCAATTTAGCAACATTTGCAAGATTTTTTCTTTGACTCGTTGCTATTGAATGATCACTTGATAATGGAATGATATTAAATGCATCTGGTGATACAATTGCTGCATTTAAAAAGTGATAATATAAATAATTTCCAATAATTATATATATATGTTTATCTGATACATTTGGAAATTTATTATTTAATATATTTTTTAATTTATATGCCATGTAAAGTATACTGTATGGTATTGAATTACGTGATGATACAATTTTATCTAAAACTTCAGTAACAATTATTTTTAAATTATTAATATCATGAGATAATTTTTTACGTACAAAATCATATTTCATAGCATTTGATTGATCAATTGAACATGGTACATTTTTTTTAATACCAAATTTTTTTTCTTCATCATCAATCCATGTATTGTATATGTTTACTGGATTTGTTTCTATATTTATTAATTTATTATTTAATATAAATTTATCAAGAACAGATCCAAGTATATTTTTTAATGAGCAATTATCATTTAATTTTATTGAATAATCAATTGTCATTTTTAATATTATTGAATTATTTACAACAAGATCTGATGGCTTGTCATATTTTAAATTTATTTCTTCTTCTAATGAACGTTCTAATAATTTTAATAAATAATATTCATCTCTATTATTTGAACCAAAATTAAATAATGTCATTATTATATTTTCTAAATATTGATATTCTTTTATTAATGGCAAATTAAATATTAATTTTGCTAAATAATCTGGATTTGTTTGTAATTCATAAAATAAATGTTCATATGATTTTTGTATTTTTTTTCCTTCTTTTGTAAATGATTTAATACCATTTTTTTTTAATGTTAAAAATGATGATTTATTATTATTTTTAAATTGTCCAGTATTTTTTTTAACGTTGTAATTATCAATTGATATTTTATTTTTTATTAATTGAGTTATTTTAATGTCAATTGAGTCTAATTTAATTAAAAGTTTATCATTTAATTTTATTGTTTTAATAATATCAGTTTTAATTTCTCGCAGATAAATATCTTTGTCATATTTAACAATTGTTTTTTCAAATAAATCTGCTATTTTTTTAAGCTCAATAAATTTATTTTTTTGTTCAATTATTATTGATGTTGTATTATTTTTTTGTTGATTTAATAAACTATCAGCATTTTTTATTAAATTTTTATTTTTATCATTATCAATTTGTTGTTGCACCTCATTATCAATAGTAATTTCATTTGTTGTTGTTGTTTTTTTTTCTTTTAAAGATTTTCTTGTTAAACAGCCACGCCAAAATGCTTGAATCTTGATAACTTTGTTTAAATCATTTTGATATATATTATTGGCTGAATAATTGTGTCGTATTTTATCCAAGGCGTCTATAAAAGATACATCAAATGTTTCATTGATAATAACATCAGGTTTTGCTTCAATGTTACCGTCATTTTTGTCGTTGGTGATGTTGACAATTTCTTGAAAACTGCTGGATATATTAACAACCTTTTTATTATCATCATCATCAACATCATCACCGTTATCATCATATAATTTGATGTTGGTTAAATCAAGTCCACTAAATTCAGTTAATAATAATTCAATGCCATTTTTATTCATTCCTTGACAAACAGCATCAATATCATCATCACTAAATTGAATTTTACCAGAAAGATTTTCAATTTTAGTTGTTTCACCGCTATTAAACATGTCACTGCTCAATAAATATATACAATATATTAAACGTGGCATATTTTTTTTATCATAGATATCTGTTGTTTCTGGTTGATGATTTTTTGGTAAATTTTTTGACTCAACAAATTTTATGAAATAATTAATATTGTCAATATGACGATACTGCAATCCATATTTGGTGTATTTATCTTGATTAAAGTCATATATTTTTTTAACTGGTACCAAATTTGGATTTATCAAATTTGCAAGTCGAGCAAGATAAACTCCATTACGTAAATTTTCTTCGAGTTCAGTTGTTGGTGGTAGTGTTTCATTGAAACAAGTTTCCAGCCATTTTTTGACTTGTTCAAGATGACACAAATATTCATATGCCATTGTTCTTTGTCTTTGTCGATCCATTTCCTCTGATGATTGGCGTTTTTCCATATTTAATTCTGTCAATAATTAAAATATTATTATTTCATTTGCTGGGTAATGTTATTTGTGACGAAGAAAACAATTAAAATATAAATAAATTACCATGGAATTTTGTAAATAAACTGCTTATTATTTTACACTTGTCCAAATCAGAGAGTGATACGGAACGTCTATGACAATTTGAAGGTTTTTTTGTCATTTTTTTTGCTTTTGATATATTAAAATAATTTATACTTCTGCTACTATTGGATCTTTGAATATTTGATATTGCGACCATTTTAAAACTATCAAAATTTAGTAGAAAAAATAATTTGATTATTAATTTATTAAAAATAAAATTAGAAAAATAAAATTACCTTTAAATTCGTGCTGTGGTTTTGCTCTAACGTTTGTCACAAAATAAATAAAATAAAAGACTAACAAGGAATCGATGTTTTCTTTTTTGTATTTGTAGAATTGTGAAAATGTTCAAAATTTATTTGACGGATTTTAAAGGCTGGGCTGCTTGTGTTGTTGTTGATGGTTTCGTCGTGTTATGAATTTTAAAAACGAGGAAAATAATATTTTTCCAAACGAACAAACCACACACGGCAAAAATAATTTTATTTTTTGATTTTTCAAATTAAGATATCAAAAAAGTGTTGGCCCACGTTCGTGGCGCTCGTTTTTAGAATTTTGTCAACAGAAATTTTCTCTAGACGAAATTTGCAACAAGACTAACGGATCATGAAAGACAAAAAAATTTCAAACAAAAGGACTAGAGGTTTTTTTTATGATACATTATATTGTTTTTATTAAATTTCACCTACAAACAACGAATCACAGAACGTTACATTAGAGTTCCTCACGTCAATCCATCGTATTTTCACATTTACAATTTAATTAATTATAATTAATATTTTTTTATTTAAATTTCTTTTCTTTTCAAATCTTTTTTTTTTATAATAAAGTCTTATTTTTAAAATATTTTCTGTTAACATAACCAGATTTATATTTTTCATTGTATACACCTAAAAAATAGGTTCATTTATTCATATATTAATATTTATTTGAATGTGTCGTGATCAATGTATTACTTTTCATTATATTTCCATATATAATCATAATATATTTCTTTTTCAAAATCAATTTATTCACAGTTGCAATATGTATAGGTACTCGTTGAATTTTTTTTTTTTGTTTTTTATGAATTGTACTCTTATGGCTAAATATATTTAAATATATTTATATATATTTCCAAATAATTCAACTCCAGATAATATAATTTATATAATTTTTACTAAAATTTATTTTAATCATCAATAAAAATAAAAAATTATCATTTAAAAAAAGACAATGTGAAATTAAAATGTGATGATGTAATTGTATTTTAAGTACTGTTATTTTATGATAGGAATTTTTCTTCAATATTTTTGTAAAAGGCAACAAGTATGGTTTTTTTTTATTACATAAAGGCAATTTGCTTTGTATCAATGTTATGTCCTGGCGACTTGAATTCTATTTACGTATTTTTCGTCTATTTATTTCTTTTATAATTTTTATTTTTCATCATTAACTATATATGATTTCTTTTTTTATATCTTATTTTATACTGAAAATGCATAAAGTCGCAACAGGAATTATTGGCAGCACACTGGATCACTGATTTATTATTTTTTTTACTTTTTAATTTTACTGTATTTATTTTTTCTGTGGTAAAATTCTAAAAAGTGTTCAGAGAGCACTGCTAAATCATATTAATCATAATTTATTTTTTTTACATATAAAAAATTATCTATTTGTTTCCATCAAGGTAATTTTTATCATTTTTGCAGCAAATTTTTTATATATATATACAAAAATTATTTTTTTTTTTTTTTTTTTTTTATATTTTCTTCTTTCCAAGCTCACAATGTTATTGTTTATGCATTTGGACGTTATCGTTATCATTATCATCATCATCGTTATTATTTTGACTCGATAATAATTAAAAATAATAGCCAAATATTAATTTTCAAGTTGAAACATTTTTCCATCATTTAAAAAACAATAAAATTAATTTAATTTAATTTTAATTCATCATTTTGTGTGTGCGTTTTTATTTTTTTTTTTTTTTCATTAATTACATATTTTTTTTTTGTGATTTTGGGCGTAATTAAACGCTTGAGTAAATTTAAAATTAAACTGAGCATTGGTTACATAAAATATTGGTAAAAATTTGTCTTGTACGTTTACAACTTTTTTTGAATTATTATTACAATAATTTTGTCTGAATTATTGTTATTATTCTATGATAAAAATATGACTGTCATTTGATAGAACAATCATCGTAACCCAGCCAACGTTTTTTCATAATCTATATATATAATTTTAATAGATTAATTGGTTTATTTTATTTACGTGGCATAAAATATCTCACAGAGACACATCAACACTCGCCATTTATTAAATAATAACATATAATTATGTTTTATCTTTAATATATTTATTTATATAATAGATGTAAACTAAAATTATATTTTTTTATTTATTTATAAAGTATATACAGAGATATATAGGTAATGTCTGTCTCAATAATTTCTAGAAAACAAGTAACACTATGTTTTTTTTTGTTTAAATTATTATTTTTTTGTTTATTTTTCTTTTCTAAATAACATTGTTGTTGGACCTCATGTTGTAATAGCCAGCACCTTACATCATTAAACCCTCAAGTTAAATTCTCTTACATTTATCCATTATTTATTCATTTTTTTTTTAATTAAAAAAAATATTTTAACCCTCCCTGAGCTCTTTCAGCAGAACTTTTAAGCGCTTTTCTCTTTAAACTTTTCACAGCCCACAATTCATTCGTAAATAATTTTTCATCTTTTTTATTTCCTCTTTAACAATATTTTTATCTCAATTTTAAAAACCCTCATTTTTTTTTTTTTTTTCTTTCTTCTATTACAATCACCAAATTTACAATAAATAATTTATCAATTTTTATCTGTTTTCAAATATACAATTTTGCTTATATCTCTATTAAAGAAAAAAACAAAAAAAAAACATTAAGTAAATAGCCAATAGAATTTTTAATAATTTCATTATATATATATTTTTTAAATTTTTCTAAAAATTTTTCTAAAAGTACAACACATTTGACGTTCACAATAAAAACTTATTTTAAATTTTGTACATTTTTATGAAATATATATTATTAATAATAAAAAAGAAAACAAATAAATTTATTTAATTTAAAAATTTAATATATTTTCTTTCCAACAAAAAATGATTAAGTCGTTAAATGAAAGAAAAACAAGGGACTCTCTTTTCAACTAATAAAGAAAACAATAATATTTAATAATAATAAAATGAAAAATAATAATAATACAATAAACAAGACAGAGTCATCAGAGAGGGTGATGAAAAAAATGGATAACAATTTAATCCACAATTTGAGGTACATGCCAAGTTGTCACAGATTGGCGGCAAGAAGAGCTCAATGATGACAACGATGACGATGATAATAGTAATAGTTTTTCACAACGAGTCAACATATTGTCAATATTTTTTTTCTCAAACTTGACATGTGTTGTATTATCAATGTTTTGTTGTAGTTGTTGTTGTTGAAAATATTTATTTGTTGTATTGTTGGCCTTGTTTCACGCACCCGTACAATCAATTTCAACAATATCTTTTGGTACATCAACGAATTGATAAACAAGTCTTTGACCATCAACTTTAGCAAGTATTCCACGTTGATAATAATATCTCAATGCACGTCCCATTGTTTCATAATTCATATCTGGTTTATTCTTATGTAAACCCCATAATCTTGATACTGCTTTGCTATCAACAAGTTTAAATACACCTCTTTCACGATTTGTCCATTTGATGTAACGTGGACAATACTCTGGATCTTGTAATAATTTTAATAAAAATTCCCATAAATATGTTGTTGAGCCTTCACGTGATTTTCTTTTAACAGCAACTGAGCCATCACTGTGTCGTATTTTTTTTAATTTACTTTTTTTAATACGTGGCTGATAACCAAGTTCAAGTAAATATAAATCATCAGATACTGAACTTGTTGCTGCTTGAATAACACTTGTTGGTACACCACCACTATTACCTGGTCCCCGTGGTGGACTTGGAGTACATGGGGCTGCAAAATGTCCACCTCCATTCATATTATTACTATTATTGTTACTATTATTACTATTATTGTTATTGCCGACATTACCAATGCCATTGCTGCCGTATATGGAATTTACATAACTATTGTAGCTTTCTGATACTGTAAATAACAAAAACAAAACATATTTATTATTATTTTAGTTTATATTTCATAATTTTTATTTCAATTAAATGTAAATAATGCCTTTGAAGAATTTAGCTTAATAGCCTCTACAGATTTTTTACTTAGCTACTTACTTGGCTCAAAAAAAAAATGTAATGATATAAAGAAGAAGCTGTAATACAAGGACCATTGGAAGTTTAAGCTCTTTTTTTTTTTTATGATTTATTTTAAGCATATCTTTTATCGTCATTTGTATTATAATAGAAAAAAAAAGTAACGTCGTTTTATATTTACTGTTTTATTTAAAAACTCGATAATCAAACTTTTACTAATGTCGTTTGACTTAAAAAGCAATTAAATAAATGATTTGAAATGATCTAAAAAATTTGAATAGAATAAATTATCACATTATTATTATTAATGTGAAAGATATATATTAAAATAAAATGATATAATGTAGTGTTACTTGATGTCTATTTGTCATTGAGCAATTAATATATCACTGGAATCTGGGACATTGTATAATGAAGATTTTTATTTGTTTGTTTATTGCAAATAATTTTGCAATGCATATGAATTATCCATTTGTGCATTTTGTTTATTCAATTTAATGCTATCATTTATTTTTAATATTATTGATGAATATATAGAATATATTATTCAAGTGTTACACAACAAGCTAATGACTGAATTTGTAATGATAAAACAATAGCCAACATTAATTGATGAGTTTCATACAAGTCAAATAAATAAATGAAATAATGCTTATCATTGATTACAAAATTATCACTGATATCAGAATAATAATAAAAGTTAAAATTTCAGTTACAAAATATCATGTAGAGCGAAATAATTAAAAGAGAGTAAAGAATTTTCAGAGTTGTTCTTTTTTTTTTTTCATTATAAAAGTTAAAAAATAAAATATGTAGATCTACATTTGCAGGTGGGCATTATATGATCTATATAATAAAAAAAAAGTATTTGCATTTCGAAATATTTGTATTTTGAATTATTTG
>JAPYYR010003651.1:0-11285 GCA_030523065.1 Aphidius colemani | reverse complement strand
CTTGCTGCTTTGAGCGCAAGTAAATCATTATTATTAATTTATTCAACTTGTTTATCAAGTTTTTTAATTTATTTTTTCTTTACACTATATGTGTATTTTTTTTCATTGATTATAATTGATTTACATTTACCTGCAGCTTTTAGCGCTGATAATTATAATCAATAATTTTTAATTTTACTTGTTTATCAAGTATTTGATTTTTAATTTCCGAGCGCCTCGATAATATTGGCTGCTAAAAATAAACGGTTATCATTTGAAGATTTAGTGGGTGTATAAATAATACAGTGTTTTTTCTTATTCTTTTTTAGGTAAGTAAAAATTTTATACTAATAACAAATAACTTTGTTAAATTGTTTTTAAATGCATTAGAAAATAAACAACAACTGCGCCGTCTATCGACGAGTATATTGTCATTTTTTTCTAAATTGATCTAATTAATAAGTCTTACTCGAAAAAATTTAATTGCAATTATTTTTTAATAGTAATAAAAATATTCTTGTTTCAGATTATTATCATTTATAAACAATTACTATAATTATTTATTGAAAAAATAAAAAGAAACTGAGTCACAGCGCATGAGCATTCTGTTCCACTCGAGTGTCCATAATCATCAATGTGTTGACTGTTGATTGTGTTGGTGTCTCTACACAGCCAAAAAAAAAAAAGAGGTTATTTAAGTATTTTAATTACATTAAAAATAAACTTTTCTTAATAATAAATAAATAATAAACATGCCACCTAAAAAAGCACCTGGACCCAGTAAAAAAACTGAAATTAAAAAAAAAGAAAAAGTTATCGAGGTATGTCAAAGTATGTTTGTCATTATTGGAGACCAATGCTCAAGCACATGTTTCATCCATTTTTATTGACACATAACATTAATTTAGTTGAAAAAAATATAATAATTATTATAAATATATCATTTTTAGGATAAAACTTTTGGTCTTAAAAATAAAAAAGGTGGAAAACAACAAAAGTTTATTCAGCAAGTAGAAAAACAAGTAAAATCTGGTGGTCCAAATGGCAAGTCAATGGATCCAGCTGCCAAGAAATTGGAAAAGGAAAAGAAATTACAAGAAAAAAAAGAATTAGCATTATTATTCAAGCCAGTACAATCACAAACAATTCCAAAAGGTTATTACTATCAGCTTTTTATTTGTTTTGAAACGATAATTATCAAAACATAAACACAAATAATTGTTGTAACTATTATTATTGTTATTTTAATTAGGTACTGATCCAAAATCTGTGGTATGTGCTTTCTTCAAGCAAGGACAATGTACAAAGGGTGATAAATGTAAATTTTCTCATGACTTAACAATTGAAAGAAAAGCAGAAAAACGTTCACTCTATTGTGACATGAGAGATGATGATGACAAGGAAGGTGATACAATGGACACTTGGGATGAAGAAAAATTAAAAGAAGTTGTTGAAAAGAAACATGGTGTTAGTGGTGATAATGCTGGTAGACCTGGCACTGATATAATATGTAGGCATTTTTTGGAAGCTGTTGAAAGATCAAAGTACGGATGGTTTTGGGAATGTCCATCTGGTACAAAATGTAAATATCGTCATGCTTTACCACCTGGTTTTGTCTTGAAAAAAGATCAAAAGAAAGAAGATAAAAAAGATGAAATATCATTGGAAGATCTTATTGAAAGAGAAAGAGCAAATTTAGGACCAAATCAAACGAGAATAACACTTGAAACATTTTTATCATGGAAAAAACGTAAATTATCAGAAAAAAAAGATAAAGCAACAAAAGATGAAGAGAAAAAACGTAATGATTTTAAAGCTGGTAGACAAGTTGGTATATCTGGACGTGAAATGTTTTCATTTAATCCTGAACTTGCTGCCGGTGATATTGAGGATGGTGATGAAGCATTTGATACTTATTTATTGGATGATGAAGATGCTGATGATGTTGAATACAAAGAACTTGACATGGATAGACTTGCCATGGAAGCAAGTGAATTAGATTCAAATAACATTACAATTGCCAGTACTGATCGTTTAAAAAAACCAGTATCACAAACTAATGGAGAAGCATCTGGTAAGATTTACAAACAATTTAAATTTTATTGTTTATATTTATGTATGATTAATCAATTATTTATTGTTTTCATTACAGTGGCTGTCATTGGTGAAGGTGCAGCTGCATTGGCAATCAATGAAAACCTCTTTACTGATGATCTGGACGACCTAGATGACGATCTAGACACAGAGGATTGATCTAAGCTTCGCCATAATTATCTTTTCTTAATTATTAAATTTATCAGTTCTTAATCATATATTGTCGACTCTTTTTTTTTTTTTTTTTTGAATAATATTATTGATACATATAGTTAAATATCATTAGATACATTTAATTTTCAGTAGTCTTTATTAATTGAAAAAAAATATAAAAAGACTGCAATTAAATTTGTTGTATCTCTTACAAGATTTATCTTCACTTGCAATTATTAAAATTCATAAAATGGCTTGATTTTGTTTGTTAAAAAAAAAAATAATATAAAAAAATAGATCAAAATTTTTGGAATAAAATAAACACAATTATTCGGAAAAATTATATTTTTATCTTGAGTTTATTGCCAAGTTAATTTGTAAATCAAGAAATTAGTGTTTAATCCATCTTCTTTTATTTACAAGATTAATTTTAATTACAGTCGTTTTATTGTCATTCATAATTGGTAAATATTTTAATTGCCAAATTGATTATCACTAAATGAATTTTAATTTTCTATTTTTAATAAATATAATTATTCACTGTTAAAATAGTGTTGATGATAAATATTATCAAGTTAATTATACATATATTTTTTTTATGATAATAATATCAGCATAAACTCAAAGAGAAATAAAATTTTTGCAAATAAAATAAATAATTAAATATTTTCTTGCATAAGATTAAAAATTTATTGATATAAAAAAATTATTATTAGCAAGAGACAGACAATGTGTCATCAGACCATGTCGTGATGTCGGTAAATATAAAATTTTAGTTCCAACAATCAACAGTGTAAAGAAGCCACTAAAATAATAAAAAAAAGAAAAAAATATTAACTCAACTTTTATTATAATAGCATGTGTGTCAATAGAATATTTATGTAAATTATTTACATGTGTATTCTTGTGTGTACAATATCGAATTGATGCCGAAAATATATAAATTTTTTTTTATTTATTATTTATGATTAAAACACTGTTGATAGTTGATGTGTATGTAAATAATTTATTATTGTTTAAAATAATATGTCGACAAACGATATGGAAAGCACTGATTCAATAGATGGTGTTTGGCCATTTATATTATCTGTAAGTTTATAATTATTATAAAGTTTAATTAACATTAATTTGTTGATTAAAAATATAAAAATTTAAACATTTCTGAAAATTTTTTTAAGGTTATGCTTTTGTCTAGAATGATTAAATTTTATTGAATTTGTAAATAAACATATTGTTGTTCTCTTAACAATTAAATATTGTTAAAAATAAATACTGTATTTATCTTATAATGTTATTTAAATTTTCAATATTTTTATGACGTTTTAAAAGTTGCTGTTGATAAATTAACATGACATATTGTTGTTGTGCTATTTTTATTTTTTTATAAGTCGTAGATAATTATTATTGTTGTTTAAATATTGAAAGTTTAAACTTAAGATTTATTTATGTTTTTTTGAATGTAATTAATGTTGTTAGTAGTTTAATTTTTTTTTTTCATCATATGTAAGTTTAAATTACTTTCGTTGGTGTTTATCTTATCTCTTAATTGACGTCACAATGATAAAAATAATTAAGCTTAAAATTATTAATTTTTTTTTAAATTTAGATTGACTGGAGGGATCCATGGCTTGCACTTTTATTAGCTTTTCATGTGGCAATCACAATGACTGCATTTATGACAAGAAATCATGCAAACTTCCAGATATTATTATTCCTTGTTTTATGTGAGTATTTATTAAGCAATTAATTAATTAACTATAATAATTTAATATGGTATTTTGTTTATTTTCAGTACTCTTAGTTTATTTTTCTGAAAATATAAATGAAGTTGCTGCCAGTAATTGGTCGTAAGTATTTTTTTAATGTTAACATTAATGTTAATGATGTTTTTTTAATACTAATATTACATCTTGTTACAGGGCATTTTCAAGACAACAGTATTTCGATTCAAAGGGCTTATTTATATCAATTGTATTTTCAGTACCAATATTAATGAACTGTATGATAATGGTGGTAAGTGAATTACCTTGTTTTTGGATTAATTTCGAAAATTTATTGATTAATAATTACATTTTTTGAACAGGCAAGTTGGTTGTATCAGTCAAGTCAATTAATGACAAATTTAAAAAGAGCACAATTACGACAACAAGCTAAAAATCGTTTGGTTGAAAGTGAAATTGATAATAGTTCTCAAACAAATACAACAAATGTTACATCAAGAAAAGTAGTATCAAAAACAGACTAAGTAAAATTATAAAAAGTCTAGTCAGAGAAATGAAATGAAATCGAAATTTTTTATTACAAATGAAAACTGTTAAATGTTGATAAACAAGGTAGTTGATTATGATAATATTATATGCACGAATGGAGAGATGAGTGAATGATTGTCTAACTGAAAAATAAGAAAATTAATCAATGATTAAATTAATGATTACCAGGATATTAAAATCAATGAAAATAATATTAATTTTTTTTTAATTTAGTTGGAAGAAAAATATATATCTACAGTATCAAGCTTTCCATAAATTTAAACGAACGAAAAAAAACACAAAAAGTTATGAATGAAAAGTAACGTATTATTGGCCTCAATCTGCAAAATATTTATCTCATTTTTTTGTTTAATTTTAAATTTGTTTTTCTTGCCTATTATTGTATACATTTCTGTGGTTTATTAACCTGGGTTTGTTATTATTTTTTCTAATATATGTATTCTTTATTTTTTTAATTTGCGTGAAATCAAAATATTATTTCTTAGTTTTTTATCATTAATTATATTATCTTTTCAGTTTTTTTTATGATGAAAAAGTACTTATTACTTCTTTTTATTTAATTATTATATTTTTTTTTTCGCTGAAGATTATCAACAACGAATTTTTAATCGTCTTCCCAAATAAATTTCTATACTAAATTACATGTACAATACAAATAATTATGCATTTTAAGGAATTTATGTAAATATACAATAATTTAATTAACGTTATTTATATCTTGCTTCATTTATATTTTTTTCGAGTCTCTAGCTATGAGTTTTTGCTCCACACACATACATATATATCCATTATCCACACATATAGAAAATTCTGTACAAAGTAAAAACCAGTATAAACGTACCTTCATTACTAGAAAACACACCAAACTTAGTTATATCTGGGAAAAATTCAATATACCCTCCAATTTGCAAATGACGGGAGAGAGATAACCTTCTATATGAGACCTTAGATTCGTGTGTTGGTTTTAGTTGTTGTGTGTGCTCCCCGGTGAAAATTTTACAGCCACGATTATTACTATTTATTATTATTAATATAAAAAAAAAAATTAAAGTTAACATTCTATTAATAATAACAACAAAGAACAGATAAATAAATGAATAAAAATTTAACAATAACAACATAACCAATAATTGAATTTTTTTATAAGAAATTAAATTGTAAATTGTAAACAAGCGAGTGTTATTTTTGGGTTAATATATTAAATAAAATTAAAAATAAAATAAACAACAAACAAAATGGAAAATCCAGAAGAGGTACTTCAAGCATTAGAAGAATTTCAAAAAATGCGACCAACAGAAATTCCACGTGAGTTGGATGAATATATAAATTTTGTTGCTAAAACAGGTGATTCAGTTTATCAATGGCCATTAGTTAAGCCATTATTTCGTGAAAAACTTGTTCGCGTCATGACTGATTTTTATGAAAGTTGTCCAACACTTGATTTAGCATCAAGTCCAAATATTGAACATTTTAATTATGATAATATGAAATGTAATTTATTGGATTTACTTGAATCATTTGCAAATGCACCATTTACAATACAACGTTTATGTGAATTATTAACATCACCAAGAAAAGAATACAATCGTGTTGATAAATTTATGAGAGCAATTGAAAAAAATATATTAGTTGTATCAACAAGAGAACCAGGTAGAAGAAGTGAAAATGGTGATAGTTTACTTAATGGTACAATTGATGATGATATGTCAATAAACCAACAACAACAACAACAACAATCACATGATATTGAAATGGAAGTATGGGAAAAAGAATGTACAACAACGACAACACCAGCAACAACAACTACAACCACAACAACAATTGAATCAAGTAATGATATTATGCCATTACCAACTGAACAAGAACAAGATGTTAATATATCTGAAACAATTATTCAAACAAAAATAATAAATGAATCAAATGATGATTGTCAAACTGTTATTCAAGATAAAATTAATGTTAATGATGATATTTTAGTATCAACAAATCAAGAAGTATTAACAACATCAATTGTGCAAACAGATACCACATTATCATCAATTATTACTGATTCAATTGTTTGTACAACTAATGAAGTTGATAATTTAACAGAAAATATTAATCAAGTTGCTGAAGTTGTTGATGATGTTACAGGATCAATTATCAATGAGGATACAAACTCACAACCAATATCTGATACTGATAACAATGATATTAATACAAATGATAATGAAAAACTTCAAACAACATTTCATTCAAAAGATTTTACTGACACTGTAGATAATGAAAATGTTGCTGCTGTTGTTGATGAAAATGAAAAAACAGATATTGTTACTGAAGCAATTATTGATGATAATTTAATTAACAAAGTTGCTTGTGTTGATAATAAAACATTAGAAGTCACTGAAGAGAATGAATTATCTTCAAATGTAGCTGATGAAAATGGAGGCATAACAAAAGTCAGTTGTTCAGTAATAACAGCACATCATGAAAATAAAATTGAGCAAGAAATAATTAAGTCTGATGATGATAATAAAGATGAAATTACTAATGATAAAAATGACGAATTAAAAACAGAAGATGAAACAACAACAATAGTAAAATGTGTAGAAGAAGAAACAACAGTAGTTGAAAGTAGTCCAGAAGTAACAACTACTTGTGAAACATCTGAAACAACTGATAATGAGTCGAAAAATGATGAAGTTGAAAAACAAACAACCGATGTATCAAAACCACCAACAATTGAAGAACCAGCTAGTGAAGAAACAGATGAAAAAAAAGATAATCAAATTGAAGAAGAAAAAGAAGAAAAAAATATTGTCATCCAAGAAGCCATTGATGATGATGCTAAAGTAACAAATAATACTGTACCAGATCCAATACCAATTGTTGAAGAACCAAAAGACGAAACATCTGCATCGAGTGATGAATATACTGCGACGGTTGTTGAGACTGTTAATGAAAGTATAATCTCAGAGTTAAGTAAACAAGAAGCATCAATTGATGATACATCAGCCACAACAAATATTGATATTGTAGAAAAAAATCAACAAGCAGAATCAATGGAAATTGACAATGAAGAATCAATGAATGTATGTCAAAATGATGAACCAATGGAAGAAGATTCTTCCTATCAAACAAGGAGTTAATATATTTTTAAATTTTAATCACTTGAAAATTCATTAAATAATCCATCATTTTTTTTTTAAATTAAAAACAAATATTTTTGTGTCTTGAATTTTATTTTATCGTATAATAAATTGTAATAAATGATACCTTTTTTTTTTAAAATAATTTTCTTTTTTTATTTACTCCGTTATCATTTGGCTATAAAACACTCAGTTTTTTCATTTTTTTCATTTAAAATCTAGAATAAATTAAGGAAAGAAATTAAGGTTTTTCTACAGCTAAAAAAAAATTACTATTAAATAACGGAGGATTTTTTTTTCTTTTAATAAACTATGAAAAAAAAATAATTAAATAACACTGCCTGTTCAAAATAAAGATAATTTTAGAAAAAAAAGAATTTTTAAATAATGTACTGTAACAAAACAAAAAAAACTCAAAATTATCAGCAACAAAATTTAGAACTTTGTGTTTGTAATTAAAAAAACAATAATAATATAATTATAATAATTTATGACTGACATGTTCAACTGTCTAATTTGCTTTGTAAAAAAACGTGCTCGTAATTTGTTAGTTAAGGAATTAAACAATGAAGAAAAGCAAATAAATTACGGGAAAATGAACATACTAGTTCTAAGTTTTGACTATGTTGAATATAATGAGTGAAATTAAAATGAAAAAAAATAATTCTGTAGATCTTTCAAAGGTCAATAATTTAAGACAGCTGTATATATTATTTTTTAGCAAAATATATGCAGAAAAAAAAAACAATAATTTATTTCCCACTGATTACCTCAAAATAAAAATAATAAAATCTTGATAATTTTCTTGATAACATGTATTAATGCTTACATTTAAATGTGACATGAAAATATTAACTAAATGTTTGATGTTTGACTAATTTTTTAAATATTCCATTATCAAGTTGCATTAGTTCATTGTAATTTCCAGTTTCCATAATTTGTCCTTGATCAAGAACAGCAATTTTATCAGAATTTTTAATTGTACTTAAACGATGAGCAATTGTTAGAACAGTTCTTCCTTGTGTTGCTCGTTCTAATGCATCTTGTACATAGCTTTCACTCTCTGCATCAAGAGCACTTGTTGCTTCATCCAAAATTAATATTTTTGGATTCTAAAATTAATAATAAACAATACAATGAATTTATCATAAAAAGAGAAATTTATTTAATTGTTTTTTTACCTTTATAAGTGCTCGTGCAATTGCAACTCTTTGTCGTTGCCCACCACTTAGTGTAATACCTCGTTCACCAACAATTGTATCAAGACCATTAGTCATTCGTTCAGTAAATTCTAAAACATTTGATAATTTAGCAGCATCAATTATCTGACTTTCAGTTGCATCAACTGCACCATAACTAATATTTTCTCTTATTGAACCATTAAACAATACCGGCTCTTGGGATACAAATCCAATTTGTGATTTAACCCATGCTGGATCAAGTTCTTTTAAATCATAATCATCAAGTTTAATACAACCAGAATTTGGATCATACAAACGTAAAAGTAACAATGCAATTGTTGATTTTCCTGATCCTGATTGACCAACAATAGCATTAACTGATGATGCATTTAATTGTAATGAAAAATTTTTTAATATTGAACAATTATCTCTTGATGGATATGAATAATGAACATTATTAAATGTTACTTTTCCAGTTAATTCATGATCCAATATTTTACCACCACTTATTGGAATTTTTGGCTGACGATCAATAAATTCAAATAGTCTTGTACTAGCACCAAGTGCTTTACTCATATCAGCATAAAAATTTGATAAACCAGTTATTGAAATTCCAGTATATGCAGCATATAATAAAAATGCACTTAAACTACCAACAGTTATTGTTGAATCAGATATCATAACACCACCATAATATAATACACTTAATATCATAGCATTACCACAAAAACCAGTTAAACCAAAAAACATACCACGATATAAACTTTCTTTATAACAAATTGTTAAAAGTTCATTAAGTTTTGTTTCATATGTTTTAATTTCATTAATTTCTTGTGCAAATGCTTTGACTGTTCTTATATTACTTATTTTTTCTTCAGCAGTTGTGTTCAATTGTGCTAAACCATTTTGTACATCTTTTGATATTTTCTTAATAAAACGTCCATAATATACAGCAATTATTGTTATTGGTGGTACAATTGATAAACCAACAACAGCTAATTCTGGTGATGCATATAGCATCATTGATACACCACCAATTGTCATTATTCCACTTCTAAGACCATCTGAAATACTTGATGTTACTGCTGAACTAACTAGCTGTGCATCACCTAATTAAATAAATTAATTAGTCAATTAATTGATATAAAATAGATTTTATATTTAATATATTACCTGTTAGTCTTCCAACAATTTCACCAGTACTGACTTTATCAAACATTGCTGTTTCTTGATTAAGAATTGCTGTATATGCCTTTTTTCTTAGTGCTCGTGTTATTCTATGTCCAGATGTTGACATACAATATATTCTTCCAAAATTACATAATGCACCAATGACAAAAATACCAAGTAATGCTATACCAAGATTTTTTAAATTTTCTCTTGATTTATCTTTATTTTCGGTATAAATTATGTCAATTAATTTACCTATTGAAAATGGTACAGCCATTGTAACAGCTGATGATATTATTAAAAATATTATTGCTCCAGTTAAATTCCATTTTTCTGGTTTAGCTAATGACAATAATCTTTTTATTTCTGATTTATTTTTTATTATTTTTATATTTTTTATATTACTTGATTGATTACGTATTATTGATGTTAATAATGGCTTTAAATTAAGTGGTTTTTTATTTGTATTATTTATAAATTTCCAAGAATGTAATTTACATGTTTTATTCAAGTCAAATTTTATTATTAAATTTTTTATATTTTTACAGCTATTTAATTTCCAAAGTATTGACATTATTAATTTTTTATTAACATTAACATTGAAATAATAAATTTATTTTTGTTTTTTAATTTTCCTTTTTTAAGATAATTATCATTATTAAATTATCATCTTGCCTGCAATAATTATTATTATTAAATTTATAAAAAGTAAAATATATTAATCAAATTTATAATCAATGAATCAACAATGTCCATGTTGATTGTTGGAATTTACAACTTACTGAGATAATTAAATATTTTTTTATTGAATTTGGCTACTTATAAGGCACAATTTTATTAATCAATCAAATATTATTAATCATTTGATGAATATAATTTTATTTACTAAACAATCGTGCTCGTGTTTTTTTTTTTTTTTGTTATACAATTTTTTTATTATGATTTATAATATCCCAAAGTAAGGTTAGAATGATTTGCTAGAATAATAATCAAATGTCATGTGATGCAATTCAATGCAATTTTGAAGATACAGTTGTTTTGACAATTTACATTTCGCAATAAATAAATATTTACATTGCAAATGAAGAAAATTAATTTTTCAAATTACTACAGATAGGTATATGTCATTTTTAATTTATGAAAAACAATAAAACATAATTTTTTTTTTTCTTTTTTTTATTACAGGTGATATTTTTTCCAGGGTTTTGTTCATTTCATTAACGTAATTGCAATATTGCATTTGTATGTAATTGCATATTGAACATTGCGGAAGTCTTTTGTTTGTTTTGGTTGTAAAAAAATGTCTTTAA
>JAPYYR010003648.1:0-17853 GCA_030523065.1 Aphidius colemani | reverse complement strand
TTTTACATGAATAAAATTGAAAATGATGTCTAATTGTTTGTTTAATGTTTTAAAATAAATAATTTATAAAAATTAACATATATATAATATTAATTTGACCTTTTTTATTTATTTAATTGTGTTTTAATGTTTTTTTTTTAACAAACCCGTAGAAAATATAGATACATTTTATCGTTTTCAAACAACTTATATTTGAATAAAATTAAAAATTATATCTATTTGTTTGTTCAATGTTTTAAAATTAATAATTAATAAAAATAAACATATATGTAATATTAATTTGACTTTGCGTTTTTTGTTTATCAAATAAATGGAAAACAAGGAAATAAGGGTACGTCTTATGCACGAATTTGACTCGAGGATCATAGCGTCCTATTCGACAACAAACGTTCCGGTTGAAAAATTAAATATTCCGATAATATTCAGGGAGGTTGCTTTCAATATTAACTAATTTCTGAGGAATTTTCCAGCACTGAGCTTAAATCTATAGAGCTTTTTTTGTGATTAAAAAATAAAAAATATTTTTCAAATAAACGAGTTCTAAAATTAGGCCTGTTTTTCTTGCTTTATAATTTTTTTAAATTAGGTCGTTTTGATATTAATTTTTATCATGTTCAAAACAGTCAAGAGTTACATAATGGCACATAAAATTTCAGCTTTTGTTTTGGCTTATAACCCTTTTGTTAAAATGTTGCATAATGCGATGATAAAGTGTTAGATAATATACTTTTTTTATTTCCGAGTGTTTGGTGGCATATAAATATTGATATACAAAGTTTTTTATTTATTTAAAAATAAAAATAAATAAAATTCATTATAGTGTCTAAAATGTGTCATTATTTTTATAACTAAATTTTCTTTTAATTTATTTTTATCCCTTTTTCCTTGAGGATTTGTCAATGCTAAAAATATAAAAATAGTAATATCTATATATATTTATAATATTATTATCAAATCCATTAATATTCTTATATCCATCTTCTGGAAATAAAATGTCAAAATTTATAAAAATCGATGAGTATTCGATTATTTCATATGATTGCTCTAGACATTTCATTTCCTATCGGCGTCTGACATATACGTGAACCCCTTACCATTGATGAAGCCGTTTTATACGTTAAAAAATCGATGGAAGTAAGTATTACTTAAAAAAAAAAAAAAAAAAAAAAAAAAAAAAAAAAAAAAAAAAAAAAAAAAAAAAAAAAAAAAAAAAAAAAAAAAAAAAAAAAAAAAAAAAAAAAGTCTACAAGTATATCCTTCAGTTTTAATATTTTTATTTAAAAATGAAGATCAAAGGATTTTGAGTATTTTTAATTTTTCAACAGACCACATGTATAATTCAAGAGTCGAGTAATTTTTTTCAAAGTATCTTTTGAATTATCGCGTATATACTTGTTACACTCAGTAAATTCACGAGTATGATTATTTGGTGAATAGAAAAAATATAAATATTATCATTAGTAATCCCGCAAATAACTAATATACGTTTATTTTTTTTTTGCATTAAAATAACTTACCTAATACACGAACATCAACAGTACGATGAGAAGTATAATTATGTTTATTTCTTGCAATACAAGTATAAGTTCCCTGATCAGCATTTCGTTGGACAGTTTCAATTGAAAGTGTTCCATTAACAACTCTTTGACGCATATTTGTAGGTAATTTTGTGCCATCTTGTAAATTAATTTTTAAAAAATGAATCAAAATAATTTAAACAAATAAAATAACATTAATTTATAATTCATACTTTTTTCCCAAATTACAGACTCAATTGGATATCCAGCAACAGGACATTTAATTTGCAATTGTTGCTCAGCAATTGCTGATACTGCAGGCATTGGTCGTACATAGGGTAATCCTTTATAAATGAAAAAAAAAAAAAAATTACAATGTTATCATACAGACAATGTCATCACGTAATATTCTAGGATTATCATCATTTTTGTTATCCTCTTGAAATCTCTTTTTGATATTCATAAAACGAGTAAGAAAAAAAAAATAAAAAAATAAACTGTCGAGAGAATGAAATCCATTCATATTGAAACCGTCGAATAAAGCTCTATGATAAAATGATTCACTAGATGGAATTTATTGAATAGAATAAAATAAATGAGTAAAAAAATTTTACTGTCATCAAAAATTGTTAATATTTTTAAAAAATTAAAAAGAAATTTATAAATTAAGATTTTTTTCTTGAAGTGAATTTATAATGAAATGATGTTATTATATTTATGTAAATATAATTAATTATTACAAATGGAATACTAAATTAAATTAAAATTAAATATTTAATTTGTTACCGTAAACATTTAATCTTGCTGAATGAGATGCTTCACCAGCACGACTTGATGCAGTACATTGATATTCACCACTATCTTCTGATTTAACTGAAGTTATATTTACATGTGATATAACATCACCATAGACTGTTACATATTGTCCAATGAGAAGTCTGTCGTGCTGAGGCAAATGAAATCCGTCTAAAAGCCAGCTTATTTGAGGAGTTGGATTACCAGCTGCACTGCACTTTAATGAAACTGATGGTCCTGGTTGCATTGTTTGTTCAATAAATCTGTACACTAATTGAGGTGATATTTCTGTAATAAAAAAAATTAAATATTCATCAATTAATCAGTTGTCAATATATTTATTAGCTCAATTCATAAAATTATACGATAAATTCATACATTGAATAAACTTATTAATTAGATATAAAATAACTAATATGTTTATTTTAAATTCTGTATTAAAAAAAATTCTTTTTTTTCAAATTAATATTGTATGCATATGCGAAGTATGAGAATAAGATATACTACATAGAGTGGATGAGTACCCAAGTTGCTTGGGGCATTTCGAACATTGGTTAAACCACGAAAACCTCGTTAACGTATGTAAATCTAGACTGCTAACTATATTGTCAGAGGTCAGTCCACATAAATATATGCACATTTTCATTTCTATTTAAATTTATACAATAAAATTTCACGTACTATTTTTTCTTCATTTTTTTAAAAATGAAATAATAATTATTATTAAGAAAAAAAATAAACAAACATCCGTATTTTCATTAAATTTTTAATTATAAAAAAATAAATATCAACATTAAAATGTGATTTTCAGTGTATTCATTTTTAAAAATATTTATATAAACATTTGTTGTTAAAACTGAAATGTTTTTTAAAATATCCATTAATATAAAATATTGACTTTCAAAAATTGAAAAAACACGTAATAAAATGTTTTTTTTTTTCATCAATATTAAAAGAGAGTATCAAAGCATACAGTTCATCGTTTATTGATTGATCGGTAACTCCATACGTTTACCAGTAATAGCATATGTGAAAAGCACGAGGATTTCAATCACTATTATTTTCGTTGCAAACACAAATCATACATAATCGAAATGCGACATGTGTGGTTAGGACAATTGACGTCTGACTATTGACGAAAAATCTACTTAATCAACGACAAGTATTTGATGAATGACAGTGTAAAAAAAAAAGTGTCATTATTATTAAATCATCAATATCAAAGTAATGTATAATTAGAAATTATATTTGATAAAAAAATGTGTCATCAAGTTTATAAATAGATTTACCTCCAAGACGTAATTCTGCAATTCCCTGTGCCATTTCATGTTCATTTCTGACAAAACACTGATACATACCACGATCTTCACGTGCGACAGAACTCACTGAAATTCTATCGCGTGACAATAAACTGATATGATCACCAGTACGAAGTGGCTGACCATCTTTTAACCAATAGAATGCTGTCTGGGGAAAACCACTTGCACTGCACGTCTTGAATTGTAAAGTAATAAAGTTTTATTTATCATATAAATTTTTACTGTTGTATTATTTTCAATAGGTATCTAATTTACAAAAAAAAAAATTTTATTAAATAAAAATAAAAACTAAAAAATAAATAGTTAATTATTTATACACCAAAAAAAAAAAGGAGAAAATAAATTTGAAAAAATTGTTAAAGTGCATGTTAGCAAGACTTTTGTGAAACATTATATTTTTTTTCTTAAAAATAGTATTTTAGTGAGGTTGAATATAAATTTTTCAAACTTAGGCTGACCTCAAAAGGAAAATGTATTTAAAATGATTAAATATTAACTTACAAGTGAAGCTGGTTTACCAAGATCAATAGTTTGTACTGACGGTTGAACATGAACACTCAATGGTGCAATAACACTCAGTCTAACTTCTAAATTAGCACTACCCTCTGGATTACTTGCTGAACAAATATAAGATCCAGCATCTGATTCTTGAAGACCTTGTATAGTCAAACAGCCATTATGCATTGTCCAATGATTCGATAATTCATCAATTGGCTCTTCACGTTGATCACGACGAAAATACCACCTTTAACAAAAAAAATAAAGCAATAACAATAAAAAATTCAATGCATATTTAAAAAACATGAAAAACAAATGGTAAACAATGTGTATTGCATGAATTTTACTGTTTTGCATCGTGCTTGTTTGTTTGGAGTATTAATAGAGACAGAATATAACTTTGCCTTCTTTTTATATACATAATATAGTATATGTGCATACAATGTGCATGTAAAATGCATAACTTTAACTTTGCACACGACATAACAAGGACATTCACCACAGTAGTGCAGAAACGCGGTGAGAATACCGTAATTCCAAAATGTAGTTCAACTGTTTCTCGCATAACAGTTGCCCAAAATAAAGAATAGAACGTACAAACTCTTTTATTATATATACTGTAGATAATGTATATGTCGTATGCACAATACATATATATTAAATATATAATACATAAACTAATGCATTATTAAAAATATACTTAAATATTTAAATTATGCCAAAATTTAAATATATTTTTTAAACTTACATTTATGAAAAAAAATTTAATTAAATTAATTTAAATTCTTGTTATTTTAATGTTTTTTTTTAATATGTAAAAAATAATAGTAATTATATTTAATTTATTTTAATTATATATAATTTTGTTGAGTATTTTTTCAACAAGTTCTGCGTACTTGTATAAATAATTTTATATTAAATTGTTACATGAAATTTGATATAAAAGTTCTCAATTGACACACACCGATACTTATAGATGAAAAAAAACTTTGATTCCCAAGTTGCGTTTTATGCTGAATGACTTTTCTATACCAGTAAATAACCGCACCTGAATTTACTAATGAGAATGAGTGGGTGGTTATTGGGAAAATAAGGGTGAGAGAGGTTCGGGGTAAAAAAAAAAAGTGAGATCAAGTTAACTCTCCCGAGGCAATTGACCTAGGGGTTGAGTCAGTAATATTCTATACTGTACGTAACCATCACTACCACATTTATTTCATTTTATCTTGTTTTATTTTTTTTATTTTTCTTCAGCTATCTCTCTATGCTTTTCGTATTCTTATTCTTTGCTCGATATTGCTTACTCTGCGGTAGAAATAAAAATAAAAAAATATAATGAAAAAGAAAAAAAAATACTTTCATGGATATATCTATGGATAATCGAATTTACTGAAGGAAATTGGTGAGAAACGAAGATAAAAAATATATCTGGTTTTGTTAAGCTTGTGTATACATAGTCTAGTAAATGTACTGGATGTATATAATATATATATAAAATTCGGTACATAGAGAAGACCTATGACAAGGGGGTAAAGAGGTATAAAAGTAGTGTGAGAATAGAGAGAAAGTTGGAAGCCAACACGATGCTGTGGTAGTTTGTGGTTTGAAAATGGGTAGTAGAAGCAAACCCTCAAACTCCTGACTGAGTCAACTCTATGGAAGCCCGTTGGGTACCATGTCTATAATGTATATATGTATTTAAAACTATATGCAATATATTTGTATATATGTGCTTGGCAGAGAGAAGGATAGTTCTATGTATGAAAGTTGGGTTGGAACAACACAAGAACGGTATACCTTGTGACGTCGACGTTAACGTAAATGCAGAATATTTGATGGGCTGTCAGAAGCAGTCTCTCTGTAATCAGTGGTCTGTTTGTTTACCTTCTCTTTTTTATTTTTTTTTTCATCTCTTTTTGAGCATATTTATCATTTTATTTATTATATTATAATTTTTGTATTTAAACTCATTTATTTATTGCTTAACAAAACAAAAATGTTGTTCCTTTTTTTTCGATAGTAAATAAAATTATATAACATTCAGCATATTATACGAACAGTCTGGCAGTAAATTAATTTATATTTTGTATTGACAAAGAGAGTGTAGAGAAATTTTACATACACACATTCAGAGAGCAAAGAGAAATCTGGTAATTGAATGAATCGAACAACAGCTTGCATATTGCAGCCCATTCTAAAATGTTGTTATCAGTAAAGTTTTGTATATACAATGATAGTGTAGATGTTTAATTTTTGTTTGTGGATGGTTTTGGGTATTTGCTTATTGCAGGTTTATAATACGTATTGTTTGCATGTGTTTATTTGCAAAATAAAAATATTCTACTTTTCATTGATGCGGTGTAAAATAACTATCCATATGGTTTACAATCGTTATCATTCTGGTTCAAGGCATTAGCATAATATATTTTAATGATATACTCACAAAAGCTCTAATGAAATACTGTGAGATTGATACGGCTGATGATTTTTTTTTTTTTTTTTTTCGATATTTCTCAACATGATTATTCAACGTTATTCAATGAGCTTATTGAATAAATTTTTAAATATATTTATCTCTGGGGAATAAATTTCATTTTAATGAGAAAAGTTGAATCGTTTTTTGTAAAATTTAATTTACGTAAATTTTAAAGCAATTAGCATTGTTGTATGATTTTTTTTTTATTATTTTATTGAATGTTAATTTAATGTATAATTCTCTGTTTTCAATTTGATGAATTTAGTGCTTTTTTCAAGTTGAAAAAATAATTTTTTGTGGTTACTAATATTTTTTTTATTTTTGGTAAAACTGGAACATGATATGGTTATTTGTTTAAGACAGCATATTACCTGTTCGTTGAAGGAGGATTTGCATATGCTACACATGGTATTACAACAGTATCCTCCAGGCGACCTGACATAGTAAGCAGCTTTTCATTCAGTATTGGTGGTGTTGAACCCCGTACTTCTGTAATAGAATGAAAAAATATATTTTCCAAGATTTTTTCCAACTAAAAAAAAATAAAATAAATGAATAAATATTATTATTAAATCTATGAACTATATTAGTATTCATAAAAAATACATTGATAAAATAAATTAATTTTCCTGTTCATTTTTAACATCACAAAAATTTTATATGAAAACACAGTAAAAAGTTGGACATCAATTTATAAAACTGGCTTCTTTAATATATATACCACTATGTTTTTCATTTGTTTTTTAAAACTTTTTCTTTTTCTCTTGAGGTATAGAAAATAATAATAATAAAAAAAAAATTTTATACTTTGTACGGATGAGTTCACATAAGTTTTTCAGTGATATACGAGAAATGTTTTTCACAGCGCATCATAAATAGACCGCGAAGGAAAGGACAAGGGTAAAAAATATATATATAAAATAAAATAAAAGAAAAAGGTAAAGTATTATAAGAAAAGAGGTATGTACAGAATAAAAGAATGGGGTCGACAGGGCAATTCTTCAATTTATCTTGTACGCACAAACCACGCCTAATGGAAAATTGTAGGGTCAAAAATAGTAGTAAAAGCAAAGACATGTCAGACTGGATCATGTTTAGTATAATGAAAAATAATTAGGTTTTTTTTTCCTCATGCTTAATTATACATATATTAAAACTGACAAAATGTCAAAAATGTTGTTGCATTTTTTTTCATGATAATATTTTTTACTTAATATTTTTTTATTTTTTCATCCACATACATTAGTAGCAATATATTAATAAAAATAAAAATAAAAAAACAAGTAAATTCTAAATTCAATCTCAAACATGACTGAAAATTTTTTAAATCTTTTTTTTTTTTTACATTTTTCACTGTTGAAAATATTTTTCAATGTTCACCACAAACGTTACAACTTTTATTTTGAATTTTTTGTTTTGCTTTTTTACATTCGTTGCTTTGATATATTTCTATTTATTATTATTACTATTATCACCATTATTGTGTAAAGTTTTTTTTTTTTTAGTTGAGCTTAGACAATACAAAGAATCATACTGTCTGTTTGACAGTAAAAGCTCAGTTTCAACTAATGGCACTTTAAATTTGTTTTGATCATTCATTGGCTCTCTGTGGCATAAAATTTATCTACAAAGTTTTTATTATACAAATATAATCATCAAAAAGCATTGTAAAATTATATTTATTTTGTTATTTAAAATATAAACTTTACTAAAGCTCAAACTAAAATTATATGAATTATATTTACTGCATTTTTTTGGTTTTCGCTTTGGTTTTTCTATTCTGTTTCATTATTAAAGAAAAAAATATATATATTATATATAAATATGAGATCGTGCTTCTTCAGGGTAAGGGGTTAACTTTTTGATGTTGAGTAAACCAGTTTGAGGGTTGATGGTAAAGGAAATATGATTCGTGCCCGAGCGTGAATGTCATTCAAGTGGTCCTGAAGAGTACAGAGAAAACAAGACGATGATATTAAAAAAAAAGGGGGTTAAAAAATAAGGATGAGCAAGATAGAGTTAAAAAAAAATGATACGCATAAATATGTGAAGAGATAGATGGAATTAAAAAGAAAGATAGAGATATCCTCTTGAGTCTGGCTAACTAACGATGCGCTTGCTTCTATGCCATACTCAACTCTCAAGAGATTCGCGTGCCGCTTCAGACGAGTTGACAACGTACTTACTAAACCAAATTTCACAAATATACTGATGTGTATCATTGGTGACATACTGTATATCATGAAATACATACTGATACACTTATTTATTTGTTTTTTAATTTTTTTTTATTCAATATTTTTCTGTATATGAATTAATCATTTTTTCTGTTTTTTCAAGCTTATAAATTGCACTTGAAATATGCACTTGTTATTATGCAAGTAAAAATTTTCAATGACTTTTATGCAGATACAGACAATTTTTTATTTACTGATGTATACTGTTAATTATTTTCATTATAATTAAAGCATTCAGGTGTTATTTTTTAATAATTCCATTTATTTATTTATTTAAAAATAATTATTTTCTATTTATTATTTCAATTTAAAACAGATAATTTTTCTTTAGTTTGAAAATATGTATGCATACCAGTTAATTGAACACGTCCAATGTTTCTACTGACAAGTGTTTCTTGTGTCAAACGATGATGTGTTCTGCAACGGTATGTCATTTGAGCATCGCTTCTTGTTATATTAATTATCATCAAATCACCATTCGGTAGCATGTGATATTTACCATCTAAATAAATACACAAACATGTTGAAATATCATCGTAATCAAGTATGATGTTACAATCAAAATTAATAGAAACAAAATTTTTAATAAAAAAATAATAATAATAATTAATTGAGCTATAAAATATGAATAAATAAATTTTTATAAAAGAAAATAATAAGAATTAAATAAATAAAAAATAAACATAAAATAATTATTTATTTTAATTTTTATTAATCGTGTTCTGAGAATGAAAATAGTAAAAAAAACCCTCAAGCAAAGTTATGTAAAACCTTAGTTATAAAAAACTTTAAAACAACTTTATGAATTTTAACAATTTTTATTTTATATATAAATTCTCTTTTAATTTGATCCTTTATTTTTCTTATAATTATTATGTTTGTAAAAGTATATGAACTTTTAATGATGAAATGTAAAATTAAAAAATAAAAAAAGAAGAAAATAATTTTATTTCCATCAATTAAATAATTTATACGTACCACTCACAATTGATGGATAAATATTAAATGAAGGTTCTTGAAGCCAAGATGTAACAGTTACATGATCTCGCACGAAGCTAGGAACATTGCATCGCATAAGTACATTGTTACTCAGGAAACCACCCAGACTTTGGACTTCAGGATCGTAACGCTGGTTAACCACTGCAAATGCATGCATAATATATTGATTATAATGTCAAACACAGGTGTCCTTTGAAAATACATATTAATAGCTAAACTGACAGATGATATATTACAATGATTATAAACCTTACTACAAAAATATAATTAATTTGTTATATTAAATTTTATCGATTAAACAACTTAAAAGTTTATAATGACTTTATAATTATGTTAATTTAAATATTACTCTTGCATAACCTGAATCAATGTAAATAAAAAAATTCTATTCAATTTATTTGCTGGTATATAAATATTTCATTTTTTTTATTATTTTTTATACAACAATTTGTAAAATTTTTATTCAATACTGAAAGTCGTGTTATAAATAATGATGTTAAAGGTTATAAAATGAAAAAAAGAAATATATTTTTCACAATTGGTGAAACCTCGACAGGTATTATAGTCAAGAACAAGAAGTTCAACCCAACAATCTGGCTCATTCTCTCCTATATATGATAGATACAGAGAGTAAGAAAGAGGAAGAGTGTTGGAGTACACAAGTGAAATGTCACACAGAGAAATAGTGACAAATAGAAAATGGTAAAATGCAATATGTATATATCTATGTACAATATTGTTAGTAATGAGATGGTGGTAATGGTGAAGAGAGAAAAAAAAAATAGCTGGCATTTTGCTTGCTCTCAGTGAATGTGATGGTGACTTTGGTACCAGAAATACGTGTTTGTATGTATATACGCCGATGGAGTGCAAAGTAAGGCAAAAGCAAGGCAGATCTGAGTATGCACTGTGTGGTGTGTGTGCATTATATAAAGTTATATAACATATATATATGTAAGCTTGGTTTGAGAAGCTCGTTTCAAGAGTCAACGGAGTGAGGCTCTCAGACTCTAGAATAGTTGGTATAAGGAGGAAGGAGGGTCGCTAAGGTTGCCCAAAGGAATCAAGAGAAAGTGGAAAAACAAAAAAATATGAGGAAAATAAAGGACAGAATTATACGAAAAGCCAAAATATAAGAGAGTAGAAAATAATTTTAAAAAAAGAATAAAATGAGTAGAAAAGTCTGTGAGTTTCTACGCTTTTTTTAAATTACGTATTTTTTGTGTGTGTGTTGTATGGTGTACCCTATGCTACTCGTGGTGCAACGGAACCCGCGGATAACCCGGTGAGGCATAAACCCACCAGCTTTTTTCTCCTCAACGAGTATAATATTTACAAACCATGAAATATGCAGAGAATCTGGATTTTCAAGTGTATATATGTATATAGCTGTCAAGGGTTTTTGATATAACTATACCTCAAACTTTTATGTACCACGAAAAATTTCTAAAACGAAAAACCTAAAAAAAAAAAAAAAAAAAAATATTTATAAACGAGTTTTGATTAAGTTTAAAGAAAAGTTTTGCTTGTTTTTTATTAAAAATAAAAAAAAAAAAATTATAATTTAAATATATTACTTGATTTTTAGGGAAAATATTTTTATGTAAATGAAAAATTACTTTTTAAGAAAAGAAAAAGTCTGCAGGTGTTTTAGATAGATAAAAATTGATTTGATTGCCTTTTTGGGGTTAAAATAAAATACATATATATATATAAGACGAGTAAAATATGCTGACGATGTTATATACTTGGGATATATTATTATATATAAAAATTGGAAAAAGGTAAAAGTTATGTTCATCGTGCTATGATTTATGAGAGCGTTAGTTCGATAAGGAATTTCCGGTTCGTTTATTATTCCCCCCGTCGAAGAGATAGATATTATATAATAAGAAATACCTATATATTTTACCAAGGTGAATAAAGTTTTCTGATTTTACTTGCTTTTTTCTTCTTAAATTTTCAATTGTTATTATAACGTGTCTACAAGAAAGTTTTTCATTTTTATAAATTTATATATTGCATTTTCAAAAAATAAAATAATCATATAAAACTACTCTGTTCAATGAAACATTTGAATGACATAGTCTGGCAGAATATTCGAATAAAACATGGACAAAAAAAAATAGTAAAACATAAAAATAATGCATCAAGTGACATGGTAAATTTATTTAGCTTGAATTTACTTTAGTTCTACAACTTGTAAAATGAAAAAGAAAAAATTTCGTAAGAAATGTTTTACTGTTTTTTATATTTAAAAAAATAATTTATCATCAACAAAAACCAAGTACTTTAATATTATTTTTTTTTCATGATATTTTCAAATATACTATATAAATTTATCAATGGATTTATTAAAGCTTAAATTTATTTTTAATAGAAAAGTATTGTTAATTTTATTGACAATTTATTCAGCATAAATTATTTCATTTTTTTTTTTTTTCTTGCTACCTGTTGTGTGTGACAGTTTGTTCTGTTTAATTTTTTTCCTTAACAAATATGAACTCTATTTTTTTAAAATTTATTCTGCAGTTGACAATAAAAAAAGTAAAAATAATAATTGAAAAAAAAAAAGAGCATAACATTAAAATTAATTCAATTATTCTGTCAATATTCATGTCGTGAATTTCTTGAAGAATCAACTTGAAAAAATAATTTTGATTCAAGGAGTTCCGGATTGAAAGTTGTTGAACAAATGAGAAAAAAAATAAAAATGATAAAGAAAAAATATATAACAAAAGAAAAAATATAAAAAGCGAAAAGAGTTTATTCAATAGCAGTCCAGTTAATATATTTTAATTATAAAACTCAATTATCATCAGTTAAAAATCGATATTCAATTAAAAAAAACTGAAATTGACATATTAATATGGCTAATGAATTTATTTTTAAAAATGCACTTGCCTGCTCGTACAGTGACATCTCTACTGACAACAGCACCAACACTATTTATTGCTGTACATTTATAAATTGCCCAATGTACGTCTTGCCGAAATGCCTCAGCTTCAAATGCTGGAAAATGCATTGTACCATTGCCATACACAATTCTTATTCCTGGTATTGTTGATACACCACCACCATCAGCACCCAACCATTCAACTGTTGGTTCTGGATTACCTCTAACAGCACAATCAACAATTCCTCCATTGACATTTGTGAATTCAACTCTTGATTGTGGTTCAACAACAAAATTTGGTCCTTGCATCTCATATGAAGCTGTACAATCTGAAATTATCAAGTGAAATTCAATTTAAATTCAATTTTTTACGTAAATATAACATTTTACATTAAAATTCATATAAACAATGTATAAAATTCATTTATATAATTATTAAAATATTTTGTTCCTCTTAATAAATTTTTTTTTATATATTTTAACGATATTAGTTTCATGTCTGACTTAAAATTGACTTGTTCTACTTACAAAAAATTTGACCAAAACGTAACCACTAAGCTCTAAATATTCAGCACTTTGAATAATAATAATAATAATAATAATAATAATAATAATAATTGAGATGTATAAATTTAAAAAAAAAATGGTTGATAAATTGAAATAGAAAAAAATAAAATATTATAAATGAAGTTTACAGGAGCTAGGGGCTTAGTTGGCAAACACTCAAAAGACTGATGTTGGTTTTTGTATATATATATTTAAACCTTAGTGAAAAATACTATGTAATGGGAACTGGCTGAAAAAGCACTGAATACATTTAAGCTCAGTATGTAAACACAGTGTGCATACCATATCGTCAGAGCATATTATATTATAGTACACTACTCTGTACAATTTTTTTTTTTTTTTACTTTTTTTTTATTCTTTGTTTTATAAAACACTTTATAGCCAAAACCCCTGAACCTGATATTACAATATTCATTGATTATTTATTATACATCACTGGTAAATTGTAAAAAAAAAAAGTAACAATTAATTTTCGTTTTATTTTTTAAATTGACTTTTTGTTTGTACATAAATAATAATGTAATAATAAATTATTTTTATTTTTTCAATGTTTATTTTTTGTTTTTTCAAATAAACTATTATTAGAGTATAAAACTTTTTTTTTTTTAATTCAATTTATATTGTTATATATTAAATAATGTGAGTGAATATAATAAAACTTGTTTGAAAATTTTTTATTATATTCGTCAAAGTTTATGCAAGTATATTACGATGTGATATCTTTCAGTTAACCATAAAGTAGTGAAAACTTTTGTGCAAGTATATTTCTAAAATACTATATATATATACTTGAAAAGTGTGTAACTAAAAGTTGCAAATAGGATAGAAAAGGACAGAGTTTTGGCGATAAAGAGGGTGGTAGTTGGGTGGGTGGAAAGGAAGGTATATGAGAGATGATACACTGACAAGTTGCAATGTATGCTGGAGAAAGCTTAACGAGATTCGAAATCTACGGTCGACAGTGTATGTACAGATAACGATGAACCTCTAATGACGATGTTATATCGATTTAGTTTTCAAACTTTATTATTCACCATAAAGATAAGTAAAATTATTAAATTATAATTTACTAGCTTCACTTACACAATTGTCTCTTAGCTTTTTTCCTTAAATAAAAAAAAAATATTTTTTTTTCCACTTTTCTGATAAATTATTATCATAATAAAAGACTCAGCTTATTATTTTTTTTATTTTTTCAATTTTAACGATACTGTTAAAGAATAAAAAAAGTCTATAATAAAATAATAATTATGTTGTTGAATTTATTTCTGACAAATTATGGGCTATTATTATTTTACGTTGTTATTTATTTATTTTTTTAATCTAAAAATGAAAAATAACAAGTATCATTGAATGAGAAATTTTGATTAAACGACAAAATAAGGCAAAAAATACTTGACAAGTCTACTGTTCATCCGGCGGTTTACAATTACCATCTTGCATGTGTTCATTCAACAAGAAAGTGCGCCTGTGTATTTTTTTTTTCTCTTATTATTTAAAATTTTTTGATATACATATACATCACTTACTCACTTTGCAGGCTGTTATTATATACGGCTATCCTTGTCTGTATATATATATAACAATGCAAACCAACTTTCTCGTTTTTACGTATTGTTTCCATTGTTCTCTATTCTTCACGATCATACCGGTTGTCGGATGGCAGCCTGCCGACTCTCTTCCCACCTATTTTAACAAACCCTCATTTCGTTTTTTTTTTTTTAATTTTTTCTGATCCACCCCTTGATATCTATATCAACTGTCCCGCAAGCGAAAAGATTAGAGATTCCAATAGTTATTACTATGAGCTTTGTATATTCTCAGTTATCAAAAATCAAATCCAAAAAAATTTAATAAAAAAGTGATTGTTTATGGTCATTATTTTTTTGCTCGCTATATTTTCATAAATAATATTATTACTTTGTTTCAAATATGTCGGTTATATTGATTTTTTTAATGAAAGTAAAAAGATGAATAAAATTAATATGACATACGATCATTGAAATAAAAATTACCATAAAATTGAAAAGGCGAATTGAATTTTTCTTTATTTTATTAACTATTATTGGAATCGATATTCAGGACAAGTTTTTTTTCAATCACTCTAAAAACCGTTTCAATCTATAATTGGAAAAAAAACACAATCATATTCAACATTGGGATAAGAGCCAGTAGTGGATGGTTAAAGATTGACGACGGTTTTTATATGTGTATGCATTTTTACTGGGCTTAATGTGGCACATTAAAAAAAAAAAATAATAGAATTGCAAACAGTTACAAGCTTTTCAATGAAATGAAATTAATTTTATCAAAGTGTTTGTAAGATTAATTATTTTAATATTATAAATTAATTTGTTCAACTTATAGATTTATATTTTTAAAAAAATTTCAATACTTATTTACACAAAGAAAAATATTTAATTAATATTTATTAAATTCATTTGTACATGCGTGAAATAAATTTTTTTTTTTTTTCATTCATATTTTAATAAAGAATATATTTTTAGTGAAGGAAAAAATAAAAAACGATTTATCAAAAATAATTAAAACGTTCCAATAAATATTTTTGAAAAAAGCTTTTATAAAAAGTAGTGAAAATAATAATTTTTATTAATTAATTTTCAATATAAAAAACATCATAAATATTTCAATTATTTACCGAGTATAATAATTTTTTATTAAAATTATATTTTATCCTGCGAAAAATAATTGAATAATATTTCTAAAATGAAAGAAAAAAATTTCAGTAACATAATTTTTATACAAGATCAATCATTATTTATAAATTTGATAAATAAATTTTCATTTTATTTTTAAAATACTTTTGTAAAAAATGTATCATCGATCTTAAGTTTAATGTGTATTTGGTTTTTTATTTTATTTATATTTTACTTTTATTTCATATAAAAAACCAGAGAAAATTGAAACGCTCCTTGTGTAGTTGGAGCTTTTATACGTCAAATGTATTTACTATAGCTATATATATATATTTTATAAAGCTTTCTATATAGTTAACTCTCGCGTAGAGCCTTTCATCCTCGTTAGGTTAGTTGGTTTCCCCATACTCGTCGGAAAACAGAGGTTACCACCGAAGTTACCCTCGGGAGACTCCACCTCTGGATCGATTTTACTTCGGAACTCCTAGAAGTACTATATCCGTAAAACGTCCAAGCTTCGACTAATTTACTGAGCTTAGTGAAAATTCACTTGTCAAAAACAAAAAAAAAATATATTTTAACAAGAAATTTTATTAAATATACAAATTAATATCATGAATTTATCTTTTATTTATAAAGCTCATTAGAATCGATTTACCAAAACAAAAATAGAGAAAAAAAAACTTCTTTTCGAACTAACTTTAACTGTATTAATACTTTGAATGATACTTATACATAATTTCAAAAAATAAATGTATTTTCAGGTTTGTAAATTAAACTGTTAAAAGTTGATTCATTTAATTGAACTTTTAAAATAATATAAATATATAATTCCACGAGTTTATTGACAATATACTTGAGATTACAATCTCGTTGATAATTTTGTTAAAGTGTGAATTTACCAACCCCACAATTGACACGCGATCAATAAATAACACTTGCGGTGTTTCACATGGAGATAATAATGTATTTCAAGTAGATTATTAAGATTGAATTGACATAAGCCATTTTTAATCTTAAGTTATTCATTAACAAGTTATCCTTTTTAAAAAATTAGAAACTAATTAGAATGGAAAGAAAAAAAACAACCAAATTGAAATGAAAAACAAAAGTAAATAAATAAAACTAAATATTGCAATTAAAATATTAATATTAACCGCGATTTCAATTTTCAAAGCTTTTTTAAAAAGTTTATAAAACTTTTTAAAAAAAAGCGATGCAATTATTTTTTTATATATTTAAAATAAAACAAAAAAATAATAACTACAATTTTTTTAACAAATAATTTCTAGAATGTTTTTTTATTTAATGAGCTTTGAAAAATAATAAAATAAAGAAGAAAAAATAATCATGAATATAATCTAAAAAATATAAAAGTTTAATTTGATGAATTTTTTTTAACAATAATTATCATAATTTAATTTTAGTATTAACGGTCCAATATGATTATTATTTTCTGATAATATAATAATTATATCGTCATATCAATGTGGACATGAAGCAAAGTTATCATATTGTCCATTAATCTACTTCACCTTTATAATCATCAAACAATAAATTTAACACTAAAAATACAAAATATGTTTAATGAAACTAAAATAGTGCTTTGTTGAAATGAAAATAAAATAGAAAAATGGATTTTACATATTTATAAAACAAAAATCATAATTTATTTCTCAAATGATATATTAATATTAACCAAAAAAATATGTATAAATTCATTTTATTAGAAAGAAGATTGTACACATTTTCTACGGATGTTTTTTCATTTTTGATAAAAAAAAAAACATTAAAACACAATTAAATAAATAAATAAAGTCAAATTAATATTATATATATGTTAATTTTTATAAATTATTTATTTTAAAACATTAAACAAACAATTAGACATC
>JAPYYR010003635.1:0-15674 GCA_030523065.1 Aphidius colemani | reverse complement strand
TATATATATATATAAATTTAAAAAAAATAAAAATAAACATTTTTTTCATTTTTATTATATATAATATTCTTTTTTTTTTTTATTTCCCTCGTCTTCAACGCATTCTATCTTTTGCACAAGCCAACCATTGCAACGATGACCGGGTATACTCACGCATACCATCCTCATTTTTTGCAACAGCAATATACACAACAAGCTTGCCCCAAGAATATTCATACTTTTTTTTTTCTTATCTTTTTGATTTTATTATTTTATTCGTTCAAGATGTCATTGCACCGGCATATATTACCACCAAATAATAATGATAATGGAAACAAAGTTGACTTCATTTTTATGATATTTGATTGTAATGATAGATATGATGATAAAAGTACATCAAGTGTTCTTACTCAAAGTGGTACAATGTTGAGGTCATCATAATTCAAGGACCAAAAATAAAAATTGCACTCCTGTAAATTTATATTGTTGGTAAACTAGCAATCACAGTGAAAAATAATAGAGCTTATTATTTCATATGATGAAATAATTTTTATAAATAAATGAAAAATTTTAATAGAAAAAATATACGAAAAAGAAAATGCAACCACACCTTCACCTCGAGTTTGTCTCAACAAAAGCAAGTATGACGAAAGACCCTGTGTATATTTATTCAAGGTCGTAACGAGCGTCGATTGCAATTAGTTTGTAAATTATATTACCCATTATCTTTAACTGTTTGGTTTTTTTTTTTTTTTTTTCTTTCAAATTATACGACCATCAAATAACAAGCAGTAAAATGCACTAAATAATCATCAATTGTTAATTTAAAAAATAATACAATTTTTATATTTTTACAAATTAAATAATAATTTTACTAAAAATTTTTACAATGTAAAATGATAAAATTGCTTATGTACATATATGAAAATGTATTTTTGACATAATCATCTTCTCAAATTGATGGATCATCATTCGACAAACAAAATGTCAAGTAAAATAATTATTTTAAGATGAAAGAAATATTTAAAAAAAAATTTAATAAAGTAAAGAGAGGATAAATAAAAGCGTGGGCCGGTAGACAGTTGAAGGGCCGCAACCAAGGTGAAGCAAAATGAACAAATGAGACAAGGCAAACAACAAATCATTTTACTTTGTTGAAAATTTTAAATAATTTGACAATAATAATCCGTGCAACAAAAATTATTCATTCCATCATTTTCAAAATCTACGAATACGTCAATGAGAGCGCCCATACGTCAGCAGGTATTATTTTTTTTATGATAAGAAAAACCTGATTCATCAAGCTGTATATTGTTCAACTTGATATTTCATCCATTTCAAATGAGAATATTTTATCTATGATTTCGATAATAAAATAAAATGTCAAATGAAGACCCACATGACATCATAATCCCCATTAATTTTATCAACCAGCCGTTGACCTTTTTTTTATTTTTTTTTCGATTTTTCAATACTCCAATATTAATACAAAAATATATAAAATATTTTAAATGGAATATAAATTTTTAAAAAAAAAAAAAAAAAAAAAAAAAAGTCACGCAAACTGACGACGTGCGAGTACAAGTTTCTCAGGCAGGTCAGTGAAACTGCGCCGTCAAGTTGAAGGCCAACACTCCCACAATGCATCGCACTCATCCAGCACCAACAACACCAGCAAAACAGTGGGGAAGCACCCGTATATATACATACCATCAGTGTATGTACATTGATACAAGTTATATATAAATTAAATAATGATGGTGATGGTGAGAGATCAAAAACTGGACAGTTTTTTCTTCTCAATACTTTTTGTATTTTTTAAAATTATATTGAATGTATTCTTCTGTGTCTACTAGACATCTCAAAATATTTTCCATATCACATAATAATAAAAGCCCTGATAAACTCATGGCCCACGTTGATGATGATGATGACGATGATGATGATAATAATGAAGAAGAAGAAGAAGAAGATAAAAAAGGATAAAAATAACATTCAACAAACTCGTATAACACGACCAAAGTTTCTGGAGAATATAATGAAGATCAATAATCATGAAACGGAACGTTGCCATGGCACAATGGATTCTCCCTAAATGTTCACAATGAAGTCAACTTGATTTACTAACAGTGATACAGACAGAAAAAAAAAAAAGAGAAAAGCCCCCATATATATATCACAAAGTTTCAATTCGTCTGTATTAAAAAAAGCATTTTATATAAATTTATTGCTATATTAAAAATAAATAAAAAATAAAATGATATTTGGAAGAGTGCATTTTACATTTTATTGTGGATAAGATGTAATATCAAGTTGTTATAAATGAAAATCTATATATATGAAAAGAGGCACCACCACCGATCGATTTCCGTGACCTCGCCAAGGAGGCGACGACCGCGGTCCGCGCAATACAACAAAAAAAGACCTCCAAGAATCTCGTTTATATTTTTATCAAATAAATGAAATTATCTACAATCATAATGTACATACAAGTTTACCTATCAACATCAATAATCACAATAAAATAGTATAAAAATTAATTAAAAAATCAATAATTTATTATAATTAATTTTATTACACCTTTGTCATTTTGAGTATCGTAAATCTCTCTTTACCTCTTGTGAGGAAAAAAAATCCTTTCCTCAGAATAAAAGGCCTGAAAAATTCCAACACCGCAAATAGATCGATGACACTCAACAGAGTAATCTTGCGCACAAGTACACGTAGTTTGCGGGCACAAATTTTTCGCTCGTTTAATACAACAAGCATTGAAAAGAAGAAAAAAAAAAAAGAAGAAAATTATACATATAGATAAATAGATATACAAAAATATATATGTATATGAGTAGCTCTGAAATAACCGAGCTTGCCATACGCTCAACACGATACGATGTAAGGTGCAATGGACGCATGCACATATAGTGCAAGTGCATACATAAAATAAGCCACACACTCATACAAAACTCGCCGATTCACTAAATAACAGTGAGGGGGTAACACTATATTAAGATTAAACTCAACTGACACCAACTGAAATAACTATTGAAAATTTAAGTAAAAAAAAAAAAAAAATGCATATTTTTAATGCAACAATAATGCATTTTTTATTATTTTTTTTTTTCGAGAAAAATTAATTGATTAAAATGATAAAAAATTATGCATTTTTTAATTAATAAAAGTCATTCATTCAAGCAATTATTAATTAGTCATAAAATTATCATCAATGAGATGCTATAATGTTTATATGAGATAAATAATAAATTTTTTTTTGTTATCATGTATATAAATATTTGTAAATATTTGTTTATTTATTTATTTATTTTTTAAAAATATAAATTAAGTGTATTGTTGGATATTTTATATAACAAATGATAATAAAATATATTATGAATACAAATGAAAGTTTGACGACAATAGTAATGTTGTGTATGAAATTTAGTATATAGATATTATTCAAGTTTGTATGTGAGTGAAATATATGCCCACACATTGCTTGTTCCACACAAAATGTGTCTTGACTATTTAGTAAATGTGTATGTTGTAATAAAAAAATATTATAAAGTCTCTTTGGCTCTAAATGAGTCACAAAGGGGAAAAACATATTTGGCCGTTTGATATTTTGTCTGATCAGATAATGAAATTATATATTTAAAATATCAGTATTTATACTTAAAAAAAATATAATAACGAGCTTATCAAATTGATAATGAAAGAAAAAAAAATGATAAAAATAATGATAGTTTTAAATTGTTGGAGTAATATATAGATAAAGCTTGAAAAAATTCGAATAAAAAAATTGTTCATAGTACTACTATATTACCAATTTTTAATGGACTTGTGTTTTGTCTTTTTTCGTTTTTTCATTAATGCAAAATAAGATGATTATTTTAGTTTGAATATCACTTGCAACAGCTGCATACATTATACACATTGCAAGTAACTAAGTACCTCGCGTTGGTCGTACAACTGGAGCTAAATATATGCAACAACATGGGACAATTTCAACTAAAACATTGTCACAAAATACACGTCAACACACACATTCATAAAATCAATCCATCAAGATAATTCATTATAAAAAATAACTATAACAAGATGATCAAATGAAAATATTATTCAGTGGATAATAACAACACAACAGCATCTTATCTCAAATAATATTCTGAGAAAGAAATCGAAAAAAATATCTGTAATTGATATCTCAATGTGAAAAAAATAATTGAAAATAATTCAACATAGAAAAAGCTTGAAAATATATAGTTTTTTATTGATTTAAAGTTATATTTGGTTTCAATAAAATGACTCATTTAATAGTCACGTGTTTTTATCATATGACGAGGGGTTTATAGACAAAGTGCATGTCCCATTGATCGAGTGTTATGCTTGATGTTTTCACCAACATGTGTATAAAAAAAAAAAGTAAAAAGAATTAAATATAAATCTAAACAATGTCGTTGCCCTGAGGATATTTATCATTATTTATTGTTAGTAATGTTATAACAAAGTATGAAAAAATATAAAAGAGTAAAATTTTATATGAAAATTTATGGCATAAAATTTTATTGGTAAATGATGTTCATGTAATATTGTAATGATGAAGAAATAACGTGTGATATAATAATGTTGAATTTTTAAATTGTACATATGGTTACGTTTGTTGCAGATTTATGTGACATACAAATTGTAAAATTAAAGACGTGAACAAGCCGATATTCACTTCCTTATTCTCGGCAACATGTTTAATCATTACTAGTGTTTAATTTATCAGCAAAAAAAAACAAAGTAAATTGATAAGCAATAATAACAGACGAATTGGAGGTATGAAAAAATTTTTTTTTTTGATTTTTTTATGACGACAAATCTATATTTGTGTCTCGTTATATACCTGGGATATCGATCGTGAAAGGTCCAGAAGAATCACGTGATAATTGATCGTGGTGAAATCACTGTGTCCGAAAATTTATCCTTGAGTTGAACATATATCTTTCGAAATTTTTCTTTCATATATTGCGACGAACCCACGTATTTTAACCGTCAAAAATAAAGTATTAAAATATTTATATAAAAAAAAAATACGATACATATGTAATCTCATGTATTACTGTTTGTATATATACCAAATATCGAGATTCAACTCATTTGATGTTGCTTGTGACAAAATATTTTTCAATATCGCGCACAACAAAAAACACCGCTATTCTCTGAATCAAGTCAGGTATATTTAAAAAACTATCGAAATAATGATTAAAAAAAAAAAAATTTAAATATCATAAATCACTTTGCTTTATTCTGAGAAACAAAAGAACTTGAAAAAATAATTAATATTCATTGTCGAGAGGATAGTATATAGTAGGATCGAGTAGATTATTGAAAATCGAAAGAAGAAAAAAATAAATATGATTACAAATCATTATTGTCTCTTTGTAAAAATTGATAGATAAATAAATAAAAAAGTAAAAGTCTAAATATACAGCTTAGTACAATGAAAATAGTATTTAAAAGCAGAAAAAAAATGGAGATATTGAGGATCCTTGTGAATAAGACGTATAATTATTGACTAAAATACACGTAACGAGTAAAAATTATTGGATGAAAATGATTATACAAGTAGCAAGGCTATATGCAGAAATAAATACTCAAAGAGTACATACACCTTGTGGTAATTGTAGATGTGTATATCTGCAATATTATAAAAGCACCATCATCACCAAGGTAGCTCTACCAAGCGTAACACCACCGTGCACAAATTACGCATCTCATTTCTCTGCTATCATATGCACTTTCGTCTTTCATTCACTCTCTTATGCTACTCTCTTTTTTTTTTTCATGAAAATTATATTGTCTTATTACATTTATTTATTTATTCAATTTATTATTGTTATTATTATGTCTACCTTGTTCTTTGTTAACATAAATGTAATTATTTTTTGAGGTTGTTGTTTTTTAAATTAAAAATTTAATTTTCGTTTTTATGTCGCAAAATGAAATGCAATGTCTCATCAAGTTTGTGAAAATGAATTTTTTTAAAATAAGGCCTAAAACCTTCAAAGTATTTCTTGCTCTCTTGGTCTCTCTTTTATCATTTTTTTTTTTTTTTTTAAATTTTTTTTTTCTCACTTATTTACGTTGAGAGTTTTGCACATCCCACCCGTACCGCGGTTTCCGCCGGCCTTGGAGCCACTGAACCACTCCGTGGTTCAACGATTCGATGTCTCAGTGACTCTCAATTTTTCTATACACATTATATAAATATCTAACGCTAATCTTATCAAAGAAATCATAGGATTTATTTGTCAATCACGATTTATGTAAATATTGAAGAAAAAAAAAAAAATATAAAAATATTTATATTCAAAATATTATTGTTATCATTAAATTAGATAATTAATTAATGATTGTCAAAAGCAATTAAATACATATCTGACCTCATCAGAGAATGTTGATGATTAAAAAAAATTAGCTTCATTCAAACATGTGGTAGGGAAAAAAATTTTTTTAAATACTTTTATTTCATCATTTGAAATTTAAAAAAAAAAAAAAAAAAAATCTATTCGCCATTGTGAACTAAATCAAAATAAATTTATGATAAAATAAAATCTCTAAAGAGTTGTGTCTATGTTGAAAAAATTTTTTTAGTTCGTTATTCTTTCAGGTATATATTCTGAAGGTAAAAAAAAAAAAAAAAAAAAAAAATTACAAAGAAACTAGAAGGAGATGGATGAGTGGAATTTGCAAGCAGGTGAACACAGTGCTCTCCACAATTCTTGCTCCGACTACTTGCCAAAGGGATGAGTAGAAAAAAAAAATGCAAAGAAGAAAATTGAGTAAATAAATTGATATGAAAATGAAAATAATAAAAACTAGAAAAGATAAATTAAAAAATAAAAAACATCAAAAAAATTAGGGAATAAAAAAGCTAGTCGTCTTCAGTTGGGGCCTTATTGGAGAGTTTTGAGTGAAAAAAAAAAAAAAAATTTATAAAAATGGGAAAAAAGAAAGATGAGATTCTTCCAGGAATCGGGGTCGAGTCGACGTAAACGACTAAGATGAAGACACATTTCCAAGGATCCTCATCTGCTTCGTGTTCCTAAATATGCACTACACATCGCTCCTGATGCTCTCAGTCAAATTTATTATATTTCCCCTCAAAACCTTGGCTCTATCTTGTGCTTCGTTACAAGATTTGAGCTTGTCGAAATACTTTTCACTACAAGGCACGTTAACGTAACGTGTGACTGCGTTTCAAATTCAACACACGAACCAACTCGTCTCTTCCGTTCTTAGCTTTATTTCTTTCATGCTCACTCACGCACTTATAATACATACAAACATTTTGTAAGCAATTATGTATAGCCAAGTAAAGATAAAGAACTTTTAAAATTTTACTCCTACTTTTTTACTCATCTACCTTCTTTCCAACAAAAAAAAAACGAGAACTACCATCCATAAATAAAATAAACAGATTGAGATAATTAAAATTTCAGCAGGTACCTGTGATATTCAGAAACCACTGAGTTCTAGTTTTTTATTTTAAATAATGATTTTGTAAAAAAAAAGAAAAAAAAAATTAAAAGGCAACGAGCAGGTCAGTTTACTATTTCCAGAAAAAAAAGGATACAACTTCTCTTCTGAAAATAATTCTTCAATAAAAGTTGCTAGACGAATGAATTTTAGCTGATGTGATATTATATAGACCTCACAGATACATTCGAAATAATTTATTTAATTTTATCATCATCATGTGACATAGACATATATAAAATACTAAAAATTGTATCCGATTTCTCTCGCAGACCCAAAAAACGAGTGCTGGATATATTGGCGCCAATATGTACAACGCCCATCAAGTACCAACAGAAACACAGTAACTTTCTCCAAATGATATTTTTTATTTCACATAACACGCCTCGTAAAAACAAATAATAAATAAATAAATGTACACATATTACAAGACATTGAAAAATACATAATAATAAATTTAATATAATAATTTTTGTTTTCTTATCTTGAAAAATCATTTGAGACTACAATGTTTTCCTTTTTTTGGCAATAAATATTTTACACTGTAGATATTTATACAAAATATAAATTAATAATAAAAATTGAGATAGTATTTTTGCATTGTGCACCTGTCGTTTTTATTGCAAGAAAAGAGGATACAACAGAAGAAGAACCAAAGAGAGGATGTATAAAGGACCAAAAAAGTTTTAAGAGGGCGTCGACTCGTTGCTTCGATGAATGCAACAGCAGCAGCAGCATAGCAGCATAAACTTTTTGAAGAGAAGAATATAGAAAAGAGAGCAAAAAACCAAGGTACATGAAGTATTGGGAGGAAAAAAAGGATAAGGTGGGTCCTCGAAAAATAAGTGCGTGTGTATATGCGGGTGTCTGTGTTTTATATATATTTTTTTGGGCCTGTTGAGTGTAATCAACCACCGACAGACACAAATAAATAGCAAAAACTTAATAATAGAGAGCAAAGTTTTGGGTTTCTTACAGAAGAAAAGAAACTCTTCTCTCAGACTCACAAAAATAACCAAAAAGGAAAAAAATTTATATATTAAATTATAAGGAAAAAAAAAAAAAAAAAAGAGAGCAGGAGACTCTGGAAGTTTGTCTCAAGGTAAACGAGTGGTCCACCAAGAACAAAGCAAATTCAATATGCCTTTTGTCTTGAATCACTCTTTCTCTCTTAATATTTTTTTGATGGGTCTCATATGTCCCTGGAGCTTGCAAGATATATAGCCCAATATCATCTCAATTTTATGTATTTTTAAAAAAATTCCAAACGAAAAATTTATTCTTCACACGAAATTAAATTATAGAAGATATTACAAGGTAAATGATAAGATAAACAAACGAGCCTATGTCAACTTTGATCGGATGTTTGGTTTGATGATTGAAAGAAAAGTTTTTTGGAGCTAAAAATTGAGCTAAAACTATACACTACATATATATTTTAATAATAAAAAATAATTTATATGTATGAGAGTAATATAATTATAAATAGAGACATAAAAATGACAAATTATTTAGCTGTTGATTGTGACTTGATGCAAATTTTTATTTTCACAAGTGATGCCGCAATTTATAATAATTCATAAATCATAAATACTTTTATTTTGATATGCATTGTGTAATTGTGTGGTTCATAAAAAATATATATATATATATTTTATGACTTTTTAAAATTGGTTATTATATTATTTTTAATAGCCAAAAGACAACATCGTCATCAAACAAATATTCCGTCACATAATAATAACACTAGTTTTAAAAAACCACAAAATTTCAAGGTAAATTAGTAGATAAAAATTGTGGTTAGAGACTTGACATAAATATATGTCCTAATTTTATTTAAAAAATAATTTTTTTTTTAATTTAATTAAAAAGGATTCTTTTTTTCTGCTACATCATGGATATAAAAAATTAACCTTCATACTGGTCTCAAGAGTCAAGTCTGTGTGTGACGGTCACTGTCGTCTTGTCTTTACTTTTACTCAATCGAGATCGAGAGTGAGACGTGTTAAAAAATAAATAAATAAATAAATAAATAATGATATTAAAAAAATCATACACAAACTAACTTGCACATTAATAAAAAAATGTGAAAAAAAATTGGGATAAAAAATTTACAAGCTCGCGCAATATTGTTAACTACTTAAAGTCATTAAAATAAAAAAAATATTGAAACCTGAAAAAAAAAAAAATCTCAACACTCGTTGGGCTTCTTTTGGAGTAATTTTTTTTTTTTCTTCTGTATCGAAAAAAAAAACGGTAATATATATGTATTTAATTTATAAATTTAAAAATTAATTTAGTGAGAGTAGTGAATGATGTTGGTTTTTTGTTATGAAAGTAAATAATAAAAAAAAAAGTGAGATGGGAAGAGAATGGTTACTAGAAATAGAGGGGACTTGTCGTGTGCAGGGAATCTTGACCTAGGACACGCGTCGTTCAACTACACCACGCGTTACAAAATTATATTAAAATATGTCTGCATGTGCAGTAAAAAAAATTTTAGACTATTGTCATTTGAAATGATCAAATTGACAAAAATTCATCATCTAGGCTTCGAATCAAAAATTTCAAATCGATGTGAACGGATATTCATGAACCATCGTGGGTTTTCCTTCAGGAAGAAAAAAAAAAAATTGTGGGTGGATTAATGTACACCGCAAAAAGAAGAAAAAAACCATTTCCGGCTGGCCGAGACGAGAAATTGATACCCAACAATTCATCGATGGAAAAAAAATACATATAGACATTTCCGTAGACAAAAAATCAGTAAATTAATGTCCAACTAATATTACAGCATATATTTTGGAGTAAAAAAAATACAAATGGTCTCTGCTTGCAGTGTATGCATAGGACTAGAATTGAATTATTTTATTTTTTTTTTTTTTCAATTTACTGTACAATAAAAAAAAAAAAAAAAAAAAAAAAAAAAAAAAAAAAAAAAATGCCGTGTGAAAGTCTCAAATATCAGAGTACACACAACAAAGCCATCTTCAACTTTTAAAAGAACCAAAAAATTATTAAAATAGTGTATCAAAAAATAATAATAAAATTTAAATGACCCAAAATAACAAAAAATCCAATAAATTATTAATGTAACTTTTTGAAAAAAAAATCTAAATTTTAATTGAGTCCAAAAAAAAGAAGCATATAAATTAAACTTGAGGTAAAATTTATAATTTAACATCTGTTTGATGTAGCCGAAACAGTAGGTTTACTATTTTATTGAAATTTTGATGATTTTTCAATATAAGAAGGATTTTATCTTTTTTTTTCTCGTTATTTCAGACAACTAAGCATGTTTTAAGGATTATTTTGGAGCAAAGTAGTTGGCATATAGGTGTATTCACAATATGTACATGAAATGAAAAAATTAAAAAGAAGAAAGCAATGAAGAAAGAAGCCTCCTCGACGGGAGGGTCGATCGAGTTCCAAGAGCATGAGAACAGAAAGGCCCCCTGGAATAATATCGGCACTGCAGCTGCTAGCTGAATCCAACAAAAGGCGTCACAACTACTCTGCAACGTTGCACATCCAGTTTTTTTAAAAAATATATTCAATGAGAATTTATGTGAATTTTTATATAATAATAAAAATATTTAACTCAATTTAGACATTAAAAAACCATTCATTCTTTTCTTCATTCACAAGGTTTGGATTTAAAAAGCAAAGAAATAAACTATAAATTATTATTATTGTTGTTATCATCATAGAAAATAAATTAAAAATAATAATAAAAAATATAACGACATTGGTGTTGAATAAACAGTAGGATTACGAGACAAGCAGGCCACGGAATAATAATTGATAAGAGTGGACTTATCAGAATAAGTCAACACTGAACCGGTCATAAAAGGAACAGGGACTTGAAAATAATATAATTTTTAAAAATATATATGAAAATTTAAGAAAACAACAAGTTATTTTTTTTAAACGAGAAGATAATTGAGATGATTTAAACAGTTAAAATTGAGTGATATATACACAATTAACTTTGTAACAAGTAATACTGTAACGGTTTTGAATTTAAAACAAAAAAAAAATTAAAATTATATATAATGCATCATCAAAAATACTTGTGTCTTGTGTTATACATCCGGGGGTTTCATTTAACAATAAAAAATATATATATTTTCTCCGGAAATTTTTAATTTTGTGGTCAATATCCACCTTGTGGTATAAATTTTAACAGAAATGTAATTTTTTTTTTTATCCATTTATTTCTTTGTTAACGTTAAATTCATGTCACTGGCCTGATAAAATATTCTCAAACAAAACCAAGAAAATAAAGAATATATTCAATAATAATAAATATAATATGTGCCGGCATATCTTCTATACGTGGTTTTATTTTATTTTTTAATATTATTATTATTTATATATTTTTTTTTTCATTTATTCTGGTTGAAAGTATAGGTTGTTGGTGCGTGGCAAACGAAAGAGAAGCCAACATTTGAGAAAAGAAGAGGAAAAAGTTGAGACCAAGGGAACAGAAGGGAAGGTTGACAACACATCCCGTCGCCATGTGTTGTAGCTCCAGTGAATTCACGAATATTATATATATACAGGACATAATATTCACTACAATAATACTTATATACATTCGAGCATGCATAATCATTTTTTCATTTTTTTTTTTGCTCCATTATTTGACCAACACACACACATACATACAACAGTTGCAAACAACAAATTCAATTCTTTAATTAAACATTATTATTATTATTATTCATTTATTTATTTATAAATAAATAATAAAAACTTATCGAGACTAAAATAATTTATAGCTTAATGTCTTGATATTGGATTAGAAGAAGAAGAAGAAGAAGAAAAAAAAAAATAATTAAAATTGCTAATCAAATTATCAAATGACAAATAAATGTCGATTGCCGGGCTATGATATATATGTATTTTTTTTTCAAGATGAAATATTTAAAAAGTAGCGTCATATTTTTTGTGTTATGTGATATAAAATTGAGCATAAGAGTCACAATGAGGAGGATAATATTTTATAGGGGAATTTAGTCAGAGAGCCACCGTCTGGCGACAGAGGCGCTCATTACAGCTTCCGGTCTAAAATACTGACATGTTAAAACATATTATTTTTTTTTTTTAAATACATATGTTGTTATGTATGAATATAAATATTATATAGAATAAGAGAAAGAGTGTTGAGAAAAACTAGCTAATGAAGAATACCCAGAGAATACAACAACTAGACACATCCTCATAATGAAATAGCGTATCAGTCTCATCAACAGACAATGTTACAACAAGACACAAGTATGCAAACTTTGTTGAGACATTAAACACCTTGTCATTCATATTTGTTTATTTATAATATTTTTCAAAGTTATTTTAACTTTATTTTCAAGGTTGTTGGAAAACTTTTAAGGAACTCTTTTTTTTAGTTTACTTATCAAAACGTTGATAAAACTAATCAAATTATTATCATCATCATTATGTAAATGGGAATCATGACAAAAAGAGGAATAAAAAATTAAATTAAATTTATATAATTCCCTAGATTTTAGGGGGAACTAAAAAAATGCAATAAAAGAAGTTGAGAAAATGAAAAAAAAAAAAAAAATATGGCGAAAAAAGCTGGGACACATGGAATTGTCAGACACTGATTTATCAAATAGGTTTATAATATACCAAAGCAAGTTTAACTAGTTTTATAAAGTCTTGACAAAAAATTTTTATAAAAATATATCCGGAAATACAATGGTGTTTGATAATATCATCATGAAATTATTCAACTTTAATTCAAGTATAAAAGTTTAAACAAATAAACAAGTTTAAACTTTGGTTTGTTTTGTTTTATTCATTTTTTTTTTTAATTTTCAACGATATTATAATTATTATTATGTATTTGACAAGAATTTTAAGTCTTATCTTATTGAAAAAATATACTATACTGTCTACGAGCATAAAATTGACAAGAAAAAAATAAAAAAGGTCAACATGATGATAATATTTTTATGACTCAATTTATATATTTAAAAAAAAAAAAAACTATCATGGGTTGATGATAATTAGATGATATAAAGCAAAAAAAAGACTCACCTTGTCTTCCAACAATTTCAGCCACGTGTTCACTGCTTGGAACTGGAACACATTCAGTCATATTTTGGCTTTTCTTGGATCTTGCTTCTTCAAAGACGCTTGATGGTGATGATTGAAGTGGATCATTTGGATCATTAACATTAATATTATTATGACCAACACCATTCATTCCACATGATGATGAATTATCAATACCTATCATTGATAATTCAAATGCAAGTTGAAGTGCACGTTGCTCTTCAATAGCAATATTGCTCATACCACGCTGATCCATATCACCGAATAAACTTGTTGGCATTTTGTCGTTTAAATAAATATTTTTTTATTTAATAATCGTTTAACACGTAAAATATTATTTAATTAATATATAAAATTAATAAAAAAAATTTTTTTTTTTTTTTAATTTCACAAAGGAAATAAAAATAATAATGAAAATAAAATTTTTTCTCTCTTTTTTTTTCGTCGTTTAAAAATTTATAAATAACACACAAAAACACAAGTGTATTATTGTCTTTAACAAATATATATTTATTTATTTATAAATATTATTATTATTATTATCGTTGAAAATTTTAAATCACTGGTTTTTTATAAAATAATAATTTCTTTTAGGTTTTATTAAACGGTTTGCTACTATTGCGCGATACTTTTTAACAGTCAAGTATTTTGTTATGTTTTATTTAATAATGGTGTCTTTTGTTGTTTAACAAGAAGAAACGCGTGCGACTACCCTCTCGATCGAGTGCCACTGCGACTGGTTATTCCAACGAATTGAGACTGCGGCTTCTGAACAGGCTTAACAGCCGGCAACTCCGCCATGTGTCTGAACGCCGGTTTAACGTCCTTTTCATTGGTCAATATGATCACGTGATCACATGCCAGCCCTCAATTCCCCACTATAAAACGGTTTAACGAACGACAAACAGCGCTACTACGGTTATTTTGTAAAGCTATTATTTCTTCTCTTATGTTCTCTCATTTTCCTCCAGTCATCTTCTTTTTTTTTTTTACATTTTTTTTTTCTTTTCGTCTCACTCATTTATTCCCTTTTATATTTTTTTTCCTCTCTTGATGTGCTCACTTCTCGGTTGTTCTCTCTTTGATTGTGTGCTATATGTATATAGCGAATTATATGCAGTATATGTATAACACTATCCTTGTATTATAGACCGTTGGACATGAAAGCTACGCTATTCAAACTTTTCTCTCGATATGTTGAATTTTTTTTATATTATTTATTCTTTTTCATGAAAATCTCGGTTTTATGTTGATAACAAATATATATTTATTTTTCTCTTTTTATATACGCATTTATAATTTTGGGCTTTAGAAAAATCTAGATAAACTTTTTTTCAAGAGAAAAAGATTACAGATCTACATGTGTTTTTTTTTTTTTTTTTTTTTTTTTTTTTTTTTTTTTAGTGTAAATTAATGTTTAATAATTTTTAGGGCTTCTATGAAAAAACATGTGTTTTTGTGGAAACTATTTTTCCAGACATGGGGGTAACAACAGGTAGAAAAAAAAATTAACATATTTGCTAGTTAAAATTTTTCAATGACAAATAATTTTGGAAAACTCAGTATGTTGCCGATAAATTGATGTAAAATTGTGAAAAATTTTAACGAAAAGAACCTTGCCCATCGAGTAATTCTATAATTCTTTGCCATAAGACTTATTTACCTCTTTTTCTAGTTAAAAGTAAATTCTTGCTGGAAAAATATGAAAAGTCTAATACCAGCATCGTCATTCGACACGCTGTTACAAAGTGAAATTATTTTTTCGAAAAAAAAAAAAATCCTATTGTTATAATAATCATTATGTTGTTTGAAAATTTGTTATGTTAATTTGAAATTTTTTATTTTAATAAATTTTTTTGGAGTAAGTATAGCTGTGATTTTGGAAAGGAAAAAAAAATTTATTATCAAGTGAGAACTAGCCACATTTTGGTACAGTTAAGGATCGCAGGTATAAATATTTTAGCGAGTCCTAAATCCCAGGCTCTTTTTTGAACATAATGGGGGGATAGTTTACCCATCGAGCGGCCAATTTCCTTTCTGGATCGAACCATCTCTTTCTGGGTCTTGAAAGCCAACACGATGAACCTTTT
>JAPYYR010003633.1:0-11203 GCA_030523065.1 Aphidius colemani | reverse complement strand
GGATTTTTTTATTTTATTTCTTTTTTTGTTGGTTTTTTTTTTTTTTTGTGTGAAGAGTTTGAAGTACTTCCGTTTATATTCCGGAAATGCGTGATGACGATATCGCAAGTGTTTAGCGTATAAAGTAACTTTGGCGCCTTTTGATTATTATATTTATATATTTTATTACCACTTTGTATGAATTATTATAATTATATAAAAAAAAAAAAAGGTAATATATCCTCTGGTAGGTTTGAAGTATTTTGTCTATAATTTATAACAATTTCACTTTTGTTATGTTGCAAGTTGTGCAATTTTACTTTTTATACTTTTATATACTAATTTACTGGATTTCTAATTAATTTAAACTATGATAAATTGTTTTTATATAATTGATTATGTTTATGGAACTTGTAGGAAATTAAACAGATAATTATTGTCTTATTTTATGATTTGATTATTATTATTATTTTTTTTTGGCTTATTAAATGTTCTATTTATGATTTGGTTAAATAGATAATAATTGAAATGAACAATGTCCAATAAAAAGCTAATATTTATTAATCAAAAAGTCAAAGATATTGTTAAAATTATAAAAATTATTTCATCTAATTCCAGTGAGAATCTCTTATAAATTAAAATAGCAATTTTTACAACATTAAAGCATCTAATTACTCGACAAAATTCCATATAATTTTATTTGATTTCTAATGTTGATAAATAAAAAAAACTAACATACGATGACTTCATCAGTTGAGCATTCACTTAATTGTCAAATAAATCAGATATAATAAATTTTTTTAAATAGTTCTTTTCAAAATGATGACTCATGAATTCACAAGTACACGAGAATAAGTACTTAACTAGCAATATATGAAATAACTTTATGAAAAATGAAAAGCAGTAAAATTTTAAATATACATTTTAATAATAATTATAATAAACAGATTAATGTGTAATTTTTTTAAATTGATAATTTGCAGTTATCAATTTTATTAAGTAATAATAAAATCTTAAATAATATATAATAGTAATATAATTTTGTTAAATTGGCATCTGCGTTGATATGACTATATGAGATCACTTGAGATCTCGTGACGTTCATTGAACTCATATTTACAAGTCAAGGGATATAACAAAATGCGTGTGTATCTATAGACCAGAGAGAAACTTAACGCATGCACGAGCAATAATAAAATTTCATTGCTCATCAAATGTTGTATATACGCGTTATTTATGTATATACGTGTAAGTTACCAACATTATAGTCAAAGACTTTTCGAGCCAATGAAATTTCAATAAATCATCAAAGTATCATAAGACATCTTATCATTATATATATAAAAAAAAATTAAAATTTTACTTTTTCTTTTTATTCAAATAATTATTCAAAAATATTAATATTCTTTTGAATTTTTTTTAATGATAAATACTTATATTTAGGCTTCCTTTTTAAATGATATGACCCTCTCGTTAAAATAACTGATAATATTCACAATGATAACATGAAAAATTAAAGGAAAAAAAAAAAATTTTATATTTATTTTAATGGCCTTGACAGTTTAAACAAATGACATTGTTTGACATTTAAATATTATCAATTCTAATTTGTTAAACGAACTGATAATAAAAAAAGAAAAAAAAAACTTTGAATTTCTAGGATTTTTTATTATAAATATAAATTATTGAAAAAATAAAATAAAATAAAACTTGTGTTAAATTTTATGAAGCTAAACTTGACAAAGAAAATATATAATATTTTAAATTGAGTTTTAATTAAAAATAATAAAAAAATGTAACATGTGTATATTAAAATTACACATGGATCACGTCATCACTGTTTTAACCAGATGATTCATGATGATTTCTGATGGACAAGGCACCACGATTGTACACTTTATATTCAAATTATCTCTCTCATTTTCTCATAAAAATATACACTATTTATTTAACAATATAAATATCAATAGATTAAACAAAAAATAAATAAAAATCTTCTATTGATAAATATATTCTTCTTTTTTTTTTTTTTTTTTATTGAATTTATTATTATTTATTGTTTGACAAAATAAATCCGGGTAACACACCAAGTGACCTTGCTCACGTACAATGTTAATTATCAAAAAAAAAATATATATAAAAATGAAAAAAATAGTACTGCATGGAATCTTAACATCATGAAGTTGATATTGTCCTCCATGCATTCTTACCAAGACTGGTTTTTAATTTTTTTAAAAATTTTATCGCACATTGTAAATTCCTGGTATTTTATTGTTCAACTTAATTTTTTTTTTCAAAATGTTTTTTAAAATATATTAACAATATTATTATTATTATTTTTTACCTTTTGTTATGTTTTGCAAGAGGTTAATATACACAACAATGCCGATAATATTACCTGCACAGGTGAATAATGAACTCATTCTGAGATTGCTCTTTTTTTTATTAGCCAAAAAAAAAATTCTCCCGACAATATAATAAATTTTGTTTTTATATTTTAAATTATAGTTATTATTCTATTGACTTTTAAGCTTGTTTTTTTTATTAACTGACATTTATTAATAGTAAAATATATTTTTTGTTATAAAAAATACATTTTGATATTTCTTTTTTAAAGTATATTTTTGAGAAAAGATCATTGAACCTGGTAGGGTTATAGTTCGAAGGTCAGATTAACATTATCCTCAAGGTATTAAATGAAAAATAAATAATAAAAAAAATACAAAAACTATGCTTCTGCATTCGAGTATAGATTGTGAGTGTGCGATCGACTAGGTCGATACGCAAATTCAATAGTCAACGACCCGGTATTAAAGTCAAATGTCTTCGTGCAACAAGCTACCATACATTTTCAGTAATTTTTTTTAAAATTTAATTCATTTATTTTCTCCAAGATAAATAAAACAACAAAAAATCTATTTAAACTAGTCTCTATTTTGATTTTCTTTCGTATAGTAAAATTTCATTTCCCATGGTTTAATTTTATACTTTATTTTTCTTAATATACTTAACAAGTTTATTCAATGGGGTTGAGTAGTAAAATAGGGTTCATATAAAAGGTTGAAATTATATATGAAACGTGACCAAGTACAAGTTATACTGATACAAGTTTTTATTTTTTTTATTTTTTTCTCAACGTTATATCCAATCTTCATGATGAAGATAACGGATCTCAATATATATACAAATGAAAAAAAAAAAAAAAAATTTCTCAAGTTTTATATCAATTGGATTAGATCACCGTGACTTTGCTCTGAGAAATCATCTACAAGATCATAAACATTAAATAAACAAAAAAAAAAAATATAAAATATATTGTTTCAAGTTTATTTTAGTATTTTTAACAGAAAAAAAAATAAATTTCTCCGTTATATTTTATATGGAAAATACATTCAAGTATCAGGGTGTTTTATTTAATTTTAATTTTATCATTATTATTATTATTTTATGTATTGTTGGTGTTTTTTCCTATGTCAATGTGAGAAAGGGGAATTGTTGAACCTTGGGGTTGTTGAGAGAGTCTTATGGATGGGGTGAAGTTGTGAGAGGTTATGGCCTCAATAACCCCAACTCAATTTAAAAATTCTATATATTGTGTGTGTTATGGATAAAAATGGTATTTCTTTTGCATCAGATACAAGGGTGAAGTATTCAGTAAAATTATAATAATCATAAAAATAAAGAAAAATATATTTTAAAAAGGGTCAGACAGTTTGGAACTTGCTTGAACTCGATACAGCTACTTCAAGTTAAATTTCTCCTTCAGGCTATTTTGTTCTTTTTTTTATATTTATACTTATTGAAAAAAAAATAAATAATAATAATAATTTTTATGTATTGTTAAAATGTACTTAAACAAATTAAATTTAAGTAGTTATTTTAAAATTTTTATTTTAATAGAAAATTCATTTTTTATTGAAGAAAATGATAATGCTGGTTTTATTATTATTATTATTTTAAATCCAGAATAAATTTTCATAATTTTTTTTACAATAAAAACTGTGAAAAAACAATAAAATTTCAATTTTAAAAGTACATTACTGTTATATATATTTTTTAAATTTATTTTAAATTGAAAATGTTACTTTAGAAAATTGAAAAATAATATTAAAATTAAACCTTACATTATTAATTTTTTTGAATTAAAAAATAAAAATTTAAAATAAATTTAAACAATTTTGTAAAATAAAAGTATCAAATGATATTTTATATACAAAAATTTAAATTTGTTTTTGTTTTAAAAAGTATTATTACCATTTCACTGAGTTGTTTGTTCTCAAGTCAAAGTACTCATTCGTATTACATGTATTGTTCAAGTTTTGAATATGTACGCAAATACACGTGTAATTATTGCATTCATATATATGCATACATTTAATTTATGTACAAGTGTGTATGTGATAAATTGGTAAATGTAATTTCTCTCCCTCAGTCGCGATACGCCTGAATAAATCCATTTTGCCAACTAAAAAGCGAGTAAAAGACTAGCCGACGTATATAAAAAGCGTTGTATTGTAAATGTTGTAGACATAGTATTAACGATCAAGTGAGGGAGTTGAAAAGAATTTAAAAAGAGAATTTATTTTTATTTTTTTTCAACTTTATATACTCATCTTTATAATAGACATTACATAACAGCTAAAAAAAAAAAAAAAAAAAAAAAATAAAAAAGTCCATTTATAATATTTTAAAATATATATTTCTTCATAATTATCAAATTTATCATTCAAAAAATTGTTATATTCTCGACATATTACTCATAGTTTTGAGATTGCAACTTCCTCATCTGGAAAAACGAATGACTCATAAATGTTTTCACTGAATACATGCGATAAAACAATATATTACGACTAAAAAAAAATGTAAAAATAATAAAATGATAATAACGATTACTATGTCGATTGTATAATGGTGCATTGAAAATTATAAAAGAGGCGGTTACAGAAAGAAGGCGTTATACAAGATGAGTTTTCTTATAGCTGTCTATAACCAATTCAGCAACGCTTCACGGAAGTGAATTGCTATTTTATTTATTTATTATTATTAATAACAATCATAGCTTGATTGACATTTCAATAATTTTAAAATTAAAAAATAAACAATAATAGTGACACAGCAATGATGCATACAATAAATATATTTTGTCCCCTTTTTTTTTCATTATTTATTTTGAGATGATGAGTATACTGAGAGAGATATAATTAATTGTCTTCAGTATAAAATATGACTGTTAAATGAAGAAAATAATATAAACCAAGATTTATGACATGTCGGATTGAAGTAATTGGTGTTTTACAGAAGTCACACCTACACGAAAAAATATTTACATGTCCTCGAACTTGGCAAAGGTTCAAAGTATATAAATGCACAAACTGATTATCATTTGTGCTGCTATTTTTTTTTTTTTTTGCATAAATGTATTGTTATGTATGCAACAATGACTGCAAAATTAAAAAATATATTTTAACAAACTTTTTCCTGTGATTATATATTTATATCCATACAAATGAGACTTTCAATTTGAATTTTTAAACTCAATATGTACTTGACTTTTATTCTCATATATATATTGATAATTAAATGCTCAATTGTATTCTTTATTATTATTAATATGAAAAATATAAATAAAAAATTATTTGACTTGAAAAAAATAAATAAAAATATATTTTTTAATGTTGAAAATACTTTAAATATCTTAAACAGCTCAATAATTAATACTTGCTTGTATTTAAGTTTTAATTTTATACTACAAACTGATGATTATCTTTTTAATTATCATACTGTGTGTGTATAATAAATATTCCAACGCGTGTTTATGTTTATCCAACACAATCATCATTATTTTATTATCTAAATGAGTACGTAGGTATTATTGAAAGATGAGTTGCATATTTAATAATAATAGTTGTTATTATATAAACAAATGTATCATTTATTTGAGCAAAAGAAAAAATATAAACACATAAAATTGGATGATGAATCAAAGGTTGTTGCTCACCCTTGGCATTTAAAATCAAATTTTTGTACATGTGTAAGTGTATTTTTCTATTTATTAATAGAACATCAGAGCTAAACCCCATATAGATGCCTCCATGATGCTGAATTTAGACTCTTTTTATAGCAAGACTCCCTTTGCTCTTCTTCTTTATTTTATTTATTTATTTTTTTTTTTCATTATAAATATATCTACTTCCTTTTTATTTTTCTTTCCTCATGACAAATTTATTTGCACACAGAAAAAGAATATCCATTCTATGGTTCGACAGAGAAAAAAAAGAAGAAGATTGTTTTTTAAAATACCAAAAGTATCAAATATAATATTGACATGGCTAATTGATGAGATGGGCGTTGTCTTGGCTTTTTTCTTTTTTATTTTTTGTCTGACATTTAAAAATTCTTTTGCCTTATATATATATATAAGACTCATTTATATTGAGAAAATCGATTCAAGGAAAAATATGTCAAATTATATACGAGATTCAATATTATTATTGATAAAACATTTATTTTTTTTCTTGCTCATTATTTATTAGTGTTGTATATTGAGTCAGCAAAATATCCTCATTTGGTATAATACTTCCATTTGATTTTATTGGATATATTTTCGAGGATACGATTATGTATATACACACAATTGTTGAATGAATAAAAAGTTTTTTCATTTAAAAACTCAATGAATACAAGATAAATTCTAAATATAGAATGTAGAGTCATTTAATCGTGTATATTTTATTATTATATTTATATATTCTTTTATTTATTTTTTAACTTAATATTTATGTGCCTACCCATTATCATCATCATCATCATCATGACCAATCCCTTTTTTTTTGGTCCTATATTGCTGGGATTTTACTTGTCTAAATATTATTCATCATTATTTTATAAATAATTATATAATTAGGGGAATTGTAACAACAACTCATGTGGATAATTTTAATTGCTAAACAATTCACCAACATCATAATGGTATTTCATTGTGAATGAGAGAAATAAATATAAGCTAATCTCTCTCGAGGGAAGAATTCAACAGGGGAATCAAATATCTCACTGATTTTTAAACTATTCAATTGCTTTGCTAAGTATTCTATTATTTATGAAAGAATCGAATTTATATTGCTGCTTTAATATTAAATGAAATATGAAAAAAAAAATATATCAATAACTGAAATATTAGTTGATAAAACTTGATGAATAATTGAACTAATAATTAAAGATAATTGTAAAATGGTTTGTTCTATTTTACTTTAAAATGATAAAAATAGAAAATATATTTATTTTAATTTAAATATCTATATTTATAATATATTTTTATGTGAAAAATAATAGAGTAAATAAATATATTTATTTATTCATTATTTTAATATTTTAAGCAAGATCATTGACCGTGTTAAATATATACACACAACTATTGTGGTTTGACAACATTAATGTAAATATAAATGTACTGGGTGGGTGTTGTTAAATATTATATTCAATTTATTTGTAGATGAATGTGTCGTGAAACTTGTCGAGCCATGAAAAACACCGCAATCGAGTTTTATATTATCAGACAGGACCTATCTTTCACCTATAAAATCAGTCATCCTGTTTGTATTAAAATGGGAACACCCAACACACAAAATATTTCAATAAAATGTTCATCTAACATGGCGGTAGATTAAAATGCATAAGAATTATATATAAATAAAAAAAATATATAAAAAAGAGATTTATAAAATCAAAATGTAAGGCACACACGCGTTGACTCTTTCTTTTATATTTTTTTTTGAATTTATTTATTTTTTTATTCCTTAGAGTGTGTCTCTTCTTCATGTAAAAATGCAATGGGTCCCCAAAAGAGACCATGAGAAGACTCCAAAACCAGCTGGATATATATATTCAAAAAAAAAAATGAAAAAAGTCCCAACCCACGAATAAATATATTTTTATTTTTCTTAGAAGTATGCTTTTTAATTCAATTTTTTTTTCATTTTTTTAAATTAAATTTTTGTATGAATTTGTGGGAGTTGATTACAGTTAAATATTTTTTCCTGAAATAATTTACTTTTTTATTATATCAAATATATTATTACTGTAATTTATACTGCTTGTTTTAAATAATTTTTTTTTTTTTGTTCACCTCAATATCTTCATAAACATTATTTTGAAATATTTAAAATTTATCGACTGACAAACGTGCCAATCAATTCTTCACGTGCAATAAATAATAAATTTCGTTATTTTAATATTTAAAATTAAAAAAAAAAACAAAAAACAAATTGCAATAAATGTCAAGCTTAAAATTACTCCGAAAAATAACAAAAAATAATTTATTCCATTAATTTAATACTTTTTCTTATTAAAAATAAAATTAATTAAATATTTGTGTTGCACAATGATATTTTTTTTAACCAGGAAATAATTTTCATTGTTTTATAATGCTATCGTAATAAATGCATTATTACGTTGGTAAATAATAATTATATTTATATGAGAAAAAAAATTTTTTTAAATAAAAAAATTGTTCTACTGACTGATTTAATCGAAGCGTGAAGGACAGATGTTATCGTATGACCTTGAATAGCATACAAACTTAAAAAATGCGTGAATAATTTAATAGCAAAAAAAAAAAAAAATTTTTTTAAATTAAAAATTAAAATAATAATTGCAAAAGAGCCATTGACTCTTGCCGATGAAACTGGATCTTCAAGTAGTAGGCGCCTTTAAACGCTTTAAAATAAATAAATATATATTTTTTATGTTAAATAATAATAAATAATTTTTTTTTTTAAATATAGGCTTTACGATTGATGTTGCGTGCAGTAAAATTATAATTTTATACACTTGTCCTTGTATTAATACTTAATTGTTGTTATTTTTTATAATTTTATTTATTTTAAATTAAAATTAAACAAAATATGTGTTGATTACTTTTACGTAAAATATATATTTATTTATTTATAATTTTTTAATGTTTATTGACCTAATTTACATTTAAAAATAAATTTTTTTTTTGTATATTTGTTAAACAAGGACATTGATAAATCAAAAAACTCTCAAGATTCATTGAGAATTTTAATCAGGCTTAAAAAAAAACATTTTTATATGATTTTTTTTTCAGTAAACAAAGTAAATTCCGATAGTGAAATATTTAGCATTAAATTACCCAACTATCATATTCCAAGAAGACAGATATATAAACTGTCTAATAAATCAAAATAAATTAATTTTTATTATTTTTGTAAATTTTAAATGATAAAAAGAAACATTTTTCAAATAACTTTTTTGATGCTGTTGAATGAGGCTAACACGTTGATACAAATCAGAATGATGTGCACCAAGGTGAGCTATATAAACCGAATCACATTACACTTGGCATGTATTTTTTTTTTTCAACATGTATATACTAAAGTGTTTCTCATATATATATGTAATGACTTGTATATATAAGGTGAAATCTGAGGTTGGCAAATATACATTCGAGTTGACTCTTGCAACTTCCAATTACGGTTAACCAGAGTGTTACCAAAAAAATAATAAATAAAATTAAAAAAAAAAATATCTCAAATTACTTAAATATATTATTGACAAATAAATTCCCTAAAAAATAACATGAATTTTTTTAAATTATACAAATAAATTTGTTTAAAAAAAAAAAAAACTTCAATATCATTTTGATAGAAAAATTACTTTTTATCCAGTTAAATATAAACTAATTGATATTTTAAAAAAAATTAACAATCCAACAAAATACGAGTAATAAATTATTACTAAAAAGAAAAAAAAAAAATCTAAATAAAAAAAACATAAGACTTAGTCCCCTGAAGGTACTAAATACACCTCGTCATTCTCCATTGGGCGGATATATTATATATTATAAACACGTATATACAAAATAAAAAAAAAAATAATAAAAACCTCGATATATCCCAACATAGATGGATAAAAAAAAAAAAAACTATTTTTTTTTTTTTATTCAAGTATAAATTATAATAATAAAAAAAAAAAAATAAAAATAATAAAAAAGTCTTGTGTATATTAAAGACTGTCTTATGATGGAATGTGTATGTATGTTGGATATGTCATGTTGTCTATTGGTAAATAAATCATCAACTTACCAGAACTTTGGTGAAACGCCTTTCAAGCTCACCAGGATCAGGCATTGGTTGTCTTGGTACTGATCTAACACTGCCATTTCTTGTGTGTGGTCTACCAAGACTTCCCAATGATGATTGATAATTATTATTATATTGTTGTTGTTGTTGTTGTATATTTTGTTGATTTGTTGTTTTAATACTATCACGTATTCCATTATCAACGCCATTACTATCAACAGACGTTGATGCAAATCGACTATGTATTATTCCCATTGTGTTAATAATTTCCAATGAAAAAATAATTAATTATTATTAATCATTAATATTACACATTTGAACATTTAAACACAAACATCTACACTCAAACACACAGCTAAAGCAACAATTAATTATTAATATTTTCAATTAGTAACAAAACTTTTACTCTCACTTAATCACTTGACTCACTTTTTGACAAATGCTTCATCGGTTTCACACAATTTCTCCATTATAAAAAAAATTATTTAATAACACTTGATGCACTTTGAAAAACACAAAATAATAATTAATCATTTAACAGTATAAAAAATATATATTTAATTATAAAAACACACAACACACACGTGATAAATTAATTTCTTTTTTTTTTTCTTTAGATAATTATTATGGTGAATAAAGGAGATGTTGTGATAATGTTGATGATTCAATTGATGAAAATGATGATGATTTTTGAGCAACAGGTACTGTGACGTCCATTGCAATTTTTTTATTTTATTTGTTTAAATAAAATATATATTTTATTTATGTTTGTTGTTGTTGTTGTTTTTGTTGTCTTTTGTCTTTTACGTTGTGTACTACTGTGACAAGGATACTAGACAAGATTTTTCTCTTATGTATAAACAATTATGAGTAATAAAAAAATAGTTTTATTATGTTAATTTGTTTAGATGACAAACTTTTTAGATGCACACCAGCTGATGCTTTCGCGGCGTCTGCGACAATCTTTGGTTACTCCGGTTGTCCCGGGTCGGGGGGATTCAAGGGGAAATCATGAACATATAAAACTGTATAAAACATAAAATATTCACTGATTCATTCGTTATGTATTTATTCTATATGCGCATGCGTTTTACGTCAAATTATATTTAAAATAATTTATCAACAAC
>JAPYYR010003632.1:0-10521 GCA_030523065.1 Aphidius colemani | reverse complement strand
GTCCATGCCTTTGGGGCCTAAAGTTGATTTTACCAATTCTCCAATGGCAATTGCACCAACAAAAAGACTCAAACGGGCAATTTCAGCTTTTTCCTCTTCCGCCTCACGATTCAATACCCTCACAGGGTTGAGGGACATCTGAAAATAATTAAAATTCATGGATTAGGTTAATATCATCACTCAAAAAAATTGTGAAGCTAAATCATCATAATGTATAGCTCAAAATTAAAAAAAAAACCAATGAATATTATCATTATCATTTTGATATCCATACTAAAATAAAAAGCATTGTTATGCTAAAATAACAATTTTTAAAGAATAGTTTTTTTCATAATTTCATTTGAACATGACACACGTGATGGTTTGTCATTTTTTTTTCTTGCCGGTATCATTATGAAGTATAAACCAAACTTAAACTCATTATAATCACACAATTAATTAACAAAATAATAAACGTTACCATTTTTGACGCACTAAATTATTGTCAGTACTTGATGTTAAAAAACTTGGTAAAAAATACCAAAAAAGGATATGAATGAAGCTCCAGAAAGTTATAAAAGGAGAACCACGGAGAACGCAAACTAAAATAAAGCTGAGTTGATTATTGTGATTATGGGTTTCATGATCCATCGCCATATTTAATGTGTAGATAAATTAGACATTTAGTTATCTACCAAAGAAATGTCTTATTATTTTATTTTTTCCTTATACAAAAATTATAAAAATAAAATACTTGAAATTGTTTAATGACATTTTAAAATAATTGATAATTGATTGAGCTATGATCAGAGCAAATACTGAATAATAAGTTCAATCATTTATTCTAATGATTGAGGTTTTACAGTATCCATGCAAAGCCAAAGTATCACCTCCAGGATTACACCTGGCATTTAACACTTTCATACTTTTTGGAGTTTCAAAACACATTGCAGTTTCATCTGGTCTCCATTCAATGACAACAGGTGAATTGGAAAAAATAAAAAGACATCCTGAATTTGGCTTCCAACAAATACCTAAATAAATTACAATAAATATGTAAATTAATTTTTATAATTTATACATCAAGATAATTAATTTACCTGTTATTGGATTCTTTGTGAATACATAATCAACAGTATCCTCTATTAAATCCCAAATGAACATTACAGTTGGATAAAGCTGATGTCTTATTGCTAAATATTTTCCAGATGTGTTAAATTCCAAAATATCAATTGCAGCAATTGACACATCATAACTACTGGGCTTCAAGTCAATGCTCAGACTGATTGGACGTTCATAAATTTCTTTAACTGTTAATAAAAAAAAAATGATAAATAATTATTTTAGATTAAATAAAAATTACTAAATAATAAACTCACGTTTATATCTCAATGGACGATCAGGAATTGTTGATAAAAATTCGTTATTTGTCCAATTACGTGGTTTAATATCAACTTCCTTGAAAACTCTGCTGAGAATATTGTTTTCCGAAATTATGGGACCACAATAAAATTCCAAAACAACTGACCATGTTATATAATTCACAATAGCAATCTTAAATTATAAAAAAAACAATAATATCATAAATTTATTCTTAATTATTATTCTTTTTTACTACTAACTTTTTCATTGTATCCAGCAATGGCTATGAGTTCACCAGTTGATCCCCAAACAATTTTATCTATACCTTTAACATATTTTTCATCATCAAAATGCATCTCATGATTCTTATTTGTCTCATTATTTTCACCAGTAAATGCTCCAATATGAGTATCAGTAATTGTCGAATAAATAAGTAGTCTTGATTTTCCAATAGTTGAACACCATATAGCCAACAACTCTCCATTTGGTGACCAAGATACACCATCAATACCAAATAATTTATCACACATTAATTTCTAAAAAGAAACAAAAACATTTATTTGAATTTATCGCGCTAAATCATTTATTAATATGGCGTTTTTATGCGTTAAATACTATGCGCGTTAACAACATCTAGCTAAAATAAAACACATAAAACACGTTTTCATTTGAGGTTTGAAGTATTTATACATTACTGTTGTCATAATAAACTTTAAACAATTAAAGCCCATTGATTAGCATATAAAAATGGAAACTAGTTATGTGTCTTGTTCGACAAATAGTCATTCAAGATCAGTTGATTGGGGAAAAAATGACAAGATTGCATATGGTTCATCAAATGCAGTTGCAATATATGATCCAAATATTGAAAACAACACCGGTAGAGTTGAAAAAACACTTCACAAACATATGTCACAAGTTAAAGTAGTAAAATGGATAAAAAGAGAACAAGATAAAATTGAAGATGAATTATTATCAGCTTCAATTGATGGTACCATAATAATTTGGCATGTTAATGATGATGTATATACTCCAGATATTACTCTAAGTCTTGGTGATAGTTTAACAACTGCTGATGCAATTTATTTGGATGATAATACTCATGATGATTATAATAAACGAGATCTATTAATATGTGCATCATCATTTAATGAAGTATTTACAGTATGGCAACGTAAATCAAATGTCATAAGTGAAAAACAAATGATTAATTTAAATGGAAAAATACCAACAGAAGTATTATTTGCGTTTCTTCCTGGTGAATCAAAATATCCAATCATAATTGCTGGTCTTGATGATTCATCAATTGAAATATTTGCATGGGAAAATTATAAAAATGAGTCAATGCCAAATTTTAGAAAAGTCAGATCATTAAAAGGACATCAAGATTGGATTCAATGTTTTGATTACATTAAAAATAATAACAATGAAAGTATTCTTGTAACTGGTTCACAAGATGGTACAATAAGATTGTGGAAAATATTAATTGCTGAAGAAAAACCAGATGATGAAAAAATAAATCAATTTAAAGTTGGTAATGAAGAATATGAAATTATAATTGAATCTGTATTAAGTGGACATGAGCATCGTGTATATGGTGTTAATTGGATGCCATCAATAACAAAAAATGGTAAAACAATTAGAGAAAATAAATTATTATCATGTGCATTGGATCAATCAATGATTGTTTGGTCACCAAATGACAATGGTGTATGGACTGAAAATGTTAGACTAGGTAATGTTGGAGGTAATACACTTGGTTTCTACGGTTGTAAATTTAGTGGTGATGGACTAAGTGTACTTGCACATGGTTACAAAGGTACATTCCATATGTGGAAATATAATAATGAACTTGATAGATGGTTACCATTATCAGTACCAAGTGGACATAATTCTGATGTTACTGACATCCACTGGGATCCAAAAGGAAGGTATGTTATTAATTTGTTATAAGTTATTTTTAATTGATCTATTTACTTATTTATTTGTTTTCATTTATTCGTAGATATTTATTATCAACAAGTTTAGATCAAACAATAAGAATTCATGTACCATGGAAAATAAATAATAATAATAACGAAATTTGGAAAGAATATGGACGTCCACTAACTCATGGATATGATATTAATTGTATTGAAATATTAACATCAACAATGTTTGCATGTGGTGCTGATGAAAAAGTCCCAAGAATATTACAAGCACCAACCGATTTTATAAAATGTTTAAACAATGAAAAATGGATAATTTCAAAGAGTACAGATAACAGAGTTGAAGTACCAGCATTAGGTTTGACAAATAAAGCATTTGTCAATAATGAAAATGATATTATGGAAGAAGAGTTTGATGTCAATGATATTAATAATGATAGAGCACCAACTGAAGAAGAAAAAATACGTCATACAAAATGGGAAGAAATTAGAAAACTTTATGGTCATGGTTATGAAATATTTTCAATGGCATCAAGACATGATGCTAAATTATTAGCAACAGCATGTAAATCAAATAATGAAGAACATTCAAGTATATTACTTTGGAGTACAGTGACATGGGGACATGTACAAAAATTAGTATCACACAGATTAACCGTATCACAAATGGAATTTTCACCAAATGATAAATACTTGGTATCAGTATCAAGAGACAGACGTTGGTCGCTTTTTTATTCTCAATATGATGATGTTGATAATATTAATTATGAACTTGTTGGTATAAGTCCATCAACTGGTTCATTACATACAAGAATAATATGGTGTTGTGCATGGACACATGATTCAAAATACTTTTCAACTGGTTCAAGAGATGGTAAAATTGGCGTTTGGAATGCTGATAATATTAGATGTAATAATAATATCAATGAAGCACCAATACCATCAGCTCAATTAGAAGTTAAAGGTACATCTGTAACTGCTCTTTCATTTTCACCGGGTATACTTGATACTGATAATTACATAATTGCTATTGGCTTTGAAGAAGGTGTAATAATGATACAGAAATTAACAATTAACAATGATAAATCAAATTGGAATTGTTGTATTAAAAGTGACACAACTTGTGGACATCATAAGACAGTTAAAAAATTATCATTCAGACCATGTTTTAAAAATGAATTGATTCAACTTGCAAGTTGTGGCTCTGATGGAGCCGTTAAAATTCATGATATTAATATTAATAAAATTTTAAAATGTTAATTAATAATTCTTTTTTAAATAAAACCATCAAATAATTATAAATTTTTAATTGTTGTTGTTTTTTTTTTTACTTACCCGTGTTAATTGCCAATTTTTAATTTCATATATTTCAATAAAATCTTTCCCATCTGATGATGATATGACTGCCAACTTCTCATTCATATTATTAATTATATAGTTTTTTTTAATTGAAGATTTTATTCCCCATATTTGGGTGTTTTTTCTTGTATGTATATTGTATATCGACAAATGTACCTGAATAAACAAATAAAATATTTTGTAAACAACATTGTTTTTTTAATATTCATTAAGCTTTATATTTATTATTAAAATGCCCCACTTTTTATTTTTAAAAATATTATTGTTTAAAAGGAAAATTTTTTCTTTAAGTTAACAAATTTTCTTTATTATAATATTGCGCAAGTAAAGGTGTGTCAATTGTTTGTAAATTTGTAACAATAATAACATTCTTTTGTTATTAAAATTTTTTTTTTTTTACAAGTTTATTATTTTAAAATGAGTAAATAAAAACACCTAATTGTTTTGTTTATTGAGAGTTATAAAATGGATAAAGTTTTGCTGATGAATCAGTTGAATAATTGTGTATTGTTTAATACTCGGGGAAAAAAAAAAACATTATGTCTAAATTATTTTTTATAATACTTTTTAGTTGTCTTGCTGTTCACTTCATTGGTAAGATTGATCTATGCAATTTATTATTTAGACTATATATAAATATTTGAAATGGTTTTATTTGTTTTTTGTTTTGCTTCTGGCTTTAATAGTAGCTGTTTCTGGAGATGGGATTGGTCATGATGGATCAATTCATCATCATCATCATCATCATGTAGATGATGGATCAACTCATCTTCATCATGAAGATGATAGTTCAAATCATCATCATCATGAATACGATAGATCTAGCCATCATCATCATGAAGATGATGGTTCAAGCCATGACCATCACCACCATCATCACCATCACACTGATACTATTCATGTATGATTAAATTTATTAAATATGGATCAGAAAAAGGTATCGATAAATGCCAATATATAACGAAACATTGTAAATCAAATAAAACGATAAAATAAAAATAATTAAATACAATTATTGTACTATTCAATTAATAAACTAGCTAATATTTTAATGTTATAAAAAAAAACTTACATTAAAGTCTGATGTAAGTATAAATTCTTTATTACTTGGAGCCCATGTAAATTTTTCAAAACCAGCACTTCCTTCAGTCAATTTACAATTCCAATTTGGTAATTTTAATGAATAAATTTCAATGATATTTTTTTTCGAATTAGCACAAAGAATTAATTGGCCATTTGGTGACCACTGAAAATCCTGAATAAATAAATTGTGTTAATAATAAAAATTAATTTTCTCATTTATTATTATAAATTTTACCTCAATTGTATCAGTAAATAAAAATAGCTGATATTCATCTAATGTTTTACTGTCTTTTATTGACAATTCTTGTTGATATGCTGTGGCAAAAAATTCACCAGTTGGTGAAAATGAACACAGGTCTTTGTTTATACGAAACATCCTGTAAAAAAATTAAAATCATTAGATATAAAAACATAAAATAAATAATAAAAAAAGCACAACAAATCTTTTATTTACCTGTCAATTTATACATATAAAAAAAAAAAAAACATTTTTAAATGTGTCGCGCAATTAAAAGATAAATAACAATATAATATTGTCGTTTGCATTAAAAACAAGACATAACATCAGCTGACCATGTCTTGTGATAGTGGCTAGGCTCGACTCGTTGGGTGTAATCCTCGGCATCAGTCCCCTTTAGACAATTCAGTAAGTTCTTCAACTATTTTTATCTTGTTAAAAAAATTAAGTAAAACATCAGCCAATTAATCTCAAACACGAGTGTCAATTAGTTGTCAATACGCCAAAATAAACAACAGTTCGTTTAACAACAATAAATTATTAAAACAACAATTGCTTCCACGCGAACAAAAAATTAATAACATAATAATTATTAAATATTAATAACAAATTTTTTTTTTTTTTCATTTTATTTCATTCACCAATAGTATTGTTCATCTATCATAAAAATGAATACCTATTATTATTTTTATTTTATCAAAAAAATGGAGTAATAATTGTGACAAAAAAATATAATAAGAATAATAAAAGACCACTTTGCGCCGAATACCCTGGCGCATTCAATGGGCTACGCCTACTTTTCGAACTGCTCACGTGAATTCCGCGAGACTGATTATCATTTATATACTTGTTCATAAAAAAAAAAAAAAAATAAGAAATATTGGTGGTCAAAACACATCAAATTCATTAAATAACATACATATTTAATAAATATTAAGAGTATGTAGTCTTATGGAAGTGCTAGATTAATAAGTTATCCAATTAAATTTAGAAAATGAATTTTTAATTATTGATTACTGATTTTAAATGATTAATATTTAACATAATATTTTTGGCTCATCATATTCAGGGAGTGGTCTACTTTCTCCAAGTCACACTAAATTTAATTAGTTTTAATTTGAAAAAAATAAATATTAATTTGTATATAAATAATATGTGAGATTTTAATTGTTTTTATTTGATTATTTTTTTCCAGATTAATAAATCATCAAGATGGCTAGCCGTGGCCTACCAAAAATTGCCAATGCGTCGAAGGAATCGGTGTATGGATATGTTTATGCTGTCTCTGGACCTGGTGAGATAAAACAAAAATTAAATTTGACCTATTAAGGAACAAAAGTAAACAAGATAATTAAATACATGTTATTTTTAATTGATTAAATATAGTCGTAACGGCAGAAAATATGTCTGGATCAGCTATGTACGAGTTGGTACGTGTTGGATATTATGAATTGGTCGGTGAAATAATTCGTTTAGAAGGTGATATGGCAACAATTCAAGTATACGAAGAAACAAGTGGTGTAACAGTTGGTGATCCAGTGTTACGTACTGGTAAACCATTATCAGTTGAACTTGGTCCAGGTATACTTGGTAGTATATTTGATGGTATACAACGTCCATTAAAAGACATAAATGAATTAACAAATTCAATATACATACCAAAAGGTATGAATACACCAGCATTATCAAGAACAATAAAATGGGATTTTAATCCAATGAATATTAAAACTGGTAGTCATGTTACTGGTGGTGATCTTTATGGTATTGTTCATGAAAATACATTGGTTAAACATAAAATGATTGTACCACCAAAAGCTAAAGGTACAGTAACATATATTGCACCACCTGGTAATTATACTGTTGATGAAATTATATTGGAAACTGAATTTGATGGTGAACGTAGTGAATGGTCAATGTTACAAGTATGGCCAGTACGTCAACCACGTCCAGTTACTGAAAAATTACCAGCAAATCATCCATTATTAACTGGTCAACGTGTACTTGATTCATTATTTCCATGTGTACAAGGTGGTACAACAGCAATACCTGGTGCTTTTGGTTGTGGTAAAACAGTTATATCACAATCATTATCAAAGTATTCAAATTCTGATATTATTATTTATGTTGGTTGTGGTGAAAGAGGTAATGAAATGTCTGAGGTATTACAAGAATTTCCAGAATTAACAGTTGAAATTGATGGTGTTACTGAATCAATTATGAAACGTACAGCACTTGTTGCTAATACATCAAATATGCCTGTCGCTGCACGTGAAGCATCAATTTATACTGGTATAACATTATCAGAATATTTTAGAGATATGGGTTATAATGTTGCTATGATGGCTGATTCAACATCACGTTGGGCTGAAGCACTTCGTGAAATATCTGGACGTCTTGCTGAAATGCCTGCTGATTCTGGTTATCCAGCTTATTTAGGTGCTAGACTTGCTAGTTTTTATGAACGTGCTGGACGTGTTAAATGTTTGGGTAATCCAGATCGTGAAGGTTCAGTTAGTATTGTTGGTGCTGTATCACCACCTGGTGGTGATTTTTCAGATCCAGTAACAAGTGCAACACTTGGTATTGTACAAGTATTTTGGGGTCTTGATAAAAAACTTGCTCAAAGAAAACATTTTCCATCAATTAATTGGTTAATTTCATACAGTAAATATTTACGTGCACTTGATGATTTTTATGATAAAAATTTCCAAGAATTTGTTCCATTACGTACTAAAGTCAAGGAAATTCTTCAAGAAGAAGAAGATTTATCAGAAATTGTACAATTGGTTGGTAAAGCTTCACTTGCTGAAACTGATAAAATAACACTTGAAGTTGCTAAATTATTGAAAGATGATTTCTTACAACAAAACAGTTATTCTTCTTATGATCGTTTCTGTCCATTCTACAAAACTGTTGGTATGCTTCGTAATATGATTGCATTTTATGACATGGCAAGACATGTTGTTGAATCAACAGCACAATCTGATAATAAAATTACTTGGAATGTCATTCGTGACAGCATGGGAAATATTCTCTATCAACTCAGTTGTATGAAATTCAAAGTAAGTATACTTTAAACACTCTTATTACTGATTAATCATTATGAAGATTTTTTATTAAATTATCTTTATTTATTTATCTAGGATCCTGTTAAAGATGGTGAAGCTAAAATCAGAGCTGATTTTGATACACTTCATGAAGACATTCAACAAGCATTCAGAAATCTCGAAGATTAAATATATTTTTTTTTTTCAAATATTTCCATTTTATTTTCCGCACAGAAAAATCCTTTATTTTATCGATCGTTTAAAAAATGCCAATATGTTTAGGGTTTTACTTGATTGGAAATAAAAAAAAAAATATATATTTTAACTGGTAATCAAGTTGCAAAACTAATTGCCAATTTTTAATAAATTTAGCAGTATTTTGTTTTTTTTTTTTTTTTTTTTTTGAAAAATAACAACAACAACAACAACAACAACATCATCATCATCAAAAAATATTGGAAATAAATAAATAAATAAATAAAAATCTTATAATCAGTTACCATTGAGGCCTAAATCCTGATGATTCTGCCGGCAGTTTAAATGAATTGAAATAAATTAAAATTGTATATATTGACAGTTTACTAAAAAAAAATTATATTAAAATTTGATTCAATGAACTTTGGGCATTTAATAATTTCATGAGTACATATTTTTAAATTATAAGAAAAATAATGTTATACGAAATGAAGATGTGGTAAGAAAAAAATTTGTCTTTCAAGGGCCAACTCACTCACTAGTACACATGCATTAATGCAAAAACACAAATATACATTTCGATCGAGACAATAATGCCCTAAACTTGCGGATAAAATGAAAGAAAAAAAAAGAATATATTAAGATTAATTAAATAAATAAATAAAATGTTTCCAATCATTGTAAACTATTCCTTGTATTTTGGAATGAGATTTATGAAAATATTCAATTAATTTTTATGTCTATTTTTTTGTTCCATTGCTATTAAAAGAAAAAAACAAAACGTATTTAAGTGAAATACAACGGATGGAAATATATTTTCCATAATTATTTCAAAAGCCATTAAAATATGAAAGTAATATAAATGATGGAATGGAATAATGTCTTGAAAAAAGAAAAAAATATATATATCATTATTTTATGGATAATTTTGAATCTATAAAAATTTGATGAATAAATTTAAAACAAAAACAAAAAGTAATGGCAGTTCTTCATCAAGCAAAATGATTTGAAATTTATCAATTATAATTCATCAAGTATTAGCTATTGTACCATATTATATGTTATCATGATAGAAGTTTAACAAAAAAAAAAAAAACAAACAGAGTAAATATAAGCGTTGAATAGAATAATTAAAACTATGTTAACGTTGATATTACGTTAAAAAAAAAATTGAGAAAATAATAAAAATTAAAAAAAAAATAATCTAGCCAATTGTGGCCTTCTTTTTGTTGAGTGTATCATGTGTTAATTTTTTTTTTCAGTTGTAATAAATTTATTTTCATTCTATTTTGATCATTCAATGTGTTGACTATTTAAAAACAATTTTTTA
>JAPYYR010003631.1:0-13780 GCA_030523065.1 Aphidius colemani | reverse complement strand
ATAAAATAAAAAATATGACGTCACAGAGCACTAACTTAAAAGACTAATAACCCGGTAAGGCAGTTCGCGCTCGTTCAACTTTATAATTTTTAAATTTTTCTTTTATATTCTATCACTATTTATGCTAAAATTTTTTTTTTGTGTTCTAAAATTGAGGGGAGACCCTACCGGGTCTCTTGATATGACGATTTAAACTAGGATCATTAAATACTCAAATTGATTCAACTATTATTGAGTCTAAATTTAAATTTCAGAAAGTTCTTAATTTTTTAATTGAAAAATAAAGGTATAAGGGTGCATTCGTTTAATAAAAAATTTTTTTTCGTTTTTCACTTTCGCCCTGTAATACCGACTATACACTAGAAACAGAAAAAACGACAAAAGTAATAAAATTAAATTCTCTATATAATTTTACTTATAACATTTTACATTCTTATGTCTTCATTCCACAATAACAAATAATGAGAAACAGTAACAAACATAAACAAAAATAACATTATAACAATAATGCTTCAACATGTATTGTTATAAAAGAATATGTCATGTATCAGAACTACCACGACAAAAAACAGCTTTTTCCTATAAAATTTTGGCCGATATTACAGGGCGAAAGTGGAAAACGAAAAAAAATTTTTTATTAAACGAATGCACCCATGCACCCCCGGGCTTCCGAGTGACTTTTCGAACGTACCCATGGTTCCTCCCCACACCACAAACAAACGTTTTTCTACACTTTACAAACGCTCTCCATACCCCATGTAATACTCTCTCTCATAACATATATGACGCTCCCTTGTTAACACTAAATAATAAAAAAACTTCGTTGCTAAGTAAACTTTTGACTATGCAAACAGGCATAAATATAATTTTTTTATAGACACAATTACGGTATGTAGTTAGGACTATGGGTAAAATTAATATATCAGCGGACTATCGTGTCGATCAGTCGATTGCTAATTTCAAATTAAGGTATAGAGTTCATATTTTTTATGGGTAAAAAGTAATAATACAAACCAAAGAAAATATAATTAGTACGATTTTCGAAAAAATATTAATGTTGGGTGGGTATTCTAAGGTATACTAGATGTAATTTGTCGCTTTATGTCGACTGAATTAACATTACTTTTTTTTATAAATTTTGTTGAAAAGACTCCCATTTGTATTTATCGTAAATTTCAACATGATTTTATTTTTTTCATTTTTAGGTTCAGAATCTTACAGCAACAGTCTCTTCTTGCTGAACTGTTCGAAGGTGAAACAAGAGACTCGAATTTCGTAGAATGTGAAGATACAATAATTTCGTGGCAGGAAAAAATATTTAGTCCTCATGAAATAAAACTATATCAAAATATAAGCAATTGTATTAATGATGTGCAAAAAAAATATCATGAAGAAATTATTAGTAAAAATATTACTAAAGGCTCTCGACTGTATACTTACACGCATAATGATATTATGTTTTATAAGAATAAAAACTCCGTAACCAAAGAAGATTTTCAATCATTTTTGTCATTCAAAAATAAATTGGCAATTCCTTCTATTACACAAAACATGAAACCGGTTACTGAGCGATACAACAAAACAATGATCAGTGAGTGTCCATATGACACATGTATTCGTAGGAACCATTATCTCTACAAAGATGGAGTTGTCATGTATGTTATGGTTGATTTGACATCCGAAGATGAAGCTTTCCATGATCAGGAGGATTCAGAAGTACTTTTGTGCACACTGACATTTGACAAAACCCGAAAAATATTAACTATAGACCCGGACTTAAGTTTTAATGAGCCTTACACAATTGACAAAACTCTTATGAATTTTGATTACTGGATTGAGCATGTATCGTGTGGACAAACACCCCAGGAAATTCAAACACAGAAGAAGTTTTTGCGTCATGTTGGTATATTGAAATAACTGAAAAATTTTTGTCTTCACATGAGCGGCATATTGATTTATATATTGATTTATTGAAGCATTCCGAACATTCAAAACAAAAGAACACTGAGTCACTTACCCAACATAAGAAATTTCAGATATTTGTCGCACGATTCTTATCGGAAACATTACTGATTCCATGGTTTTATTTTTAATCACTACTTGTCATTAATTACATTGTTCTTGGAGTTAATAAACCGATATGATTATTTTTTAAGATTAAACTAGTCTTACAGTTAAAGCATTATATTGAGCAGAGTGCAGATACATTAGACACAGTATGCGTTCTTTTTATTGAGACGACTGAGAAACGACTGAATCATTTGCTCGATAGTCCATACACCAATCTTTCATTGCTCTACGATATACACGCTTTACAACATACACGCACATTCCAATATAGCGGCAAGTAATTCAAAAAGCAAGATAATTGTCATATTTATTTTTTTTTGGCATGTGATACTGATATTTATTCTTTATCAATGTTAGAAAAGTGGAAATAATTTTTATAAACAAAAAAAAACTTATTACCATATTATTTTACCATATTAACTATTATTACCATATTCATTTTCTTTTTTTAGTTTTATTGAGTCAAGAAATTAATCCAGAAATAAGTCATCATCTCAAAAATACATTTTCTGCCATGAAATTCTCAGGAAATATTTTTTTACCAATATATTTACTATTTTTCCTTTTTCATAAATAATATGGCAATCCATAATATGACTCATCCAAGTTCTCTGATAAAGACTTATTTCATCGTTTCGTTTCTCACTGAATTGAATTTTTTATTGTTTTTAACTAAAAACGTTATTTTCTATACTTAAAATTGTAATATTTTCAACTAGAAATATTTTAATTTCTGTTCGTATTTATCATTTACAGAAAAATAAAAGGAAAAATGCTATCAAAGCTGCTAAAATTTATCCTGAAATCAAACAACCACTATGCAATATTCTACGATTATATTTAACAATTGATTTTACAAAAGTTTATGGATTTTCGTATGACGCCATCTATCTGTCATACCTGATTGATTTACCTAAGTACTGGACCACAAGTCAGCCCGGGCGATTATCAGGCAGAAGTCAACGTTGTCGAATGTCTAATGGTACGGCTAACTTAAGCTATGTAACAGATATGACCTTAGATTTGAATTTAGACTATGTGAAAACTGATAATACAAAAATAACTTGGCCACAATTACTCATCACTGCAGCCTCCTTCGACAGCTGGACCAGGTTGAGTCATTTAATTATTAAAAAAAAAATTTATCGTACGGTTGTTTTAAAAATTTGTTTTTTCTTTATTCACAGATACAGAATCGAAGGCTATGTCTCCCATCCACTATTTCAAATGTCTGGTAATTCTTTGCTAAAACTACAAACGTGGCGGCCAGTAGCAAACTTTTCGAGTAAACTTCGTCGTTTTTTCACTGGAGGAATAGCTGAGTTGGAAGATTTGACATACATCGGTACACCTAAGGAATATGGGAATTCGATCTTAGAAAAAACACAACTGCAGATCATGTCGAGTGGAACAATCGAAATTAACATAAATGTAATTCAGCAGTGTCGACACTTTTGCAGGAGTCAAGATGTCACTCGAGAAACCTTTGATCAATTTAACGCTGGTATATTAATCAATAATATCGAGAGTGCATTAAAACAGTTTAAAATCGCAAGAGAGCGTATGATTTACGCTAGAGCTACAAGCTAATAAAAAATTTCTTTTAAGCTAAATTATTAAACGAATACTTTCATAACGGAGGTGATTTTATTCCAACAAAAATAACAATTTACATTTAAATGTTTTTGACAATACCTTTTTTGTTTTCGATTTTCACTATATTATAATTGATATCTGTTATTTTATTCAAGACTATCGCTATTATTAGTATATTAACTATACAGCCTTTTTTTTTCATTTTCACTTAGGATCGTGACTAATTTTATTCAGGGTATTAAGATTTTTAAAAATTAATTCACAGTTTTAATTTATATCTAATGTTAATCTGCTTAATTTAATTAAATTAATCATCTGAGCGGTTAGTTTTTTCTTGTTTCCTTTTTTTTTTTTTAAGTTGTTTGTTTACAGACAAATAATGGAATAAAATTTTCGAAAATCGAGAAACTGTATAAACTTGAGCAAAAAAAGGGTATTTTGGATGGGTCATTGATTTTGAAAAGTTTTAGATATTGAGATGTATGCAGTGCAGAAAATGGAATGCATATCAGTTATTAAAATATTAATTATTTTCCATCATAAAGTTATCTCCACTAATATTATTTTGTTTGGATCAACAGTTTATTTGAAATTTATCTTGAATAAAATTGACTTATTACTATGTATTGTTATTGATGTTTCATTTTTTAATTGCAAACTAATTTATTCGTAAATCACTTATTATTAGTATAATATAATTGCCTGCGTGTATTCAACTTTAATATTTGATACATACTATATACAGCGATTCAATATTTAAAATTGTTAACCATTTTTCACAATTAAAGTTCAAACTAAAGAAAGAAAAAAAATATCAACACAACAGTACTGATTGTTTTTTGTCGTATATTCTCATTTCTACTTTTCCTAAAAATATATTTAATATTTATTTTTTGCTCTTATTGAATATTATTTTTATTTAACGTTTTATATTAGTATAGAAAAATGCTAGTTTTTTTTTTCTATTTTTTTACATGTTTTCTTATTGTTCAGCAGTCTGTTTTTCATTCCTAGTAAATAGCTATTAAATTTTCATATCATCACTTTTGATATCTTTTTGCAAATATTTCACGCTATTCATCGTAGCATAAAAAGTTTAGAAGTTCAACGGGTAATTAATCCTCATACGTGCGATGTTTATTTTTATTTTTCTTTCTCAATTTTTAAGCAGAAGATTGTGAACTTTTTCTAACAGCCTCAGCAGATTTATTTATTAATTCGATTTAAAAAAAAAATTCTTTATAAGGAAGGAATGGTTTCGATTATTATACATATATAATAATAATAATAATAATAATAATAATAATAATAATAATAAACTTGTTATTCTTTGAAGTTTTTTAATAATAAAAAAAAATAAGCCTCCATATCATCTATACTATCAAGATAACATATCTAAGGAAAGTGACGTTGTAGCATAAAAATCTTTTTCTTCTTATCATATGTAAGTTTTTGCAAGCAAATCATAATTATAATAAGACATTGTAACAAAGGATTTTATAAAGCCGAGATCATGATATGATGAAGATTGAATCAATCTTCATCAGAGAGCGGTTCATACTGCGCTGATAGTAATGGTGCCGGCTCACTTTTTTCGGATTTAATGGAAATTGAGGAACCAGAGCTTCCTGTTGGTTGTTGCGTTGTAGTTGAAGGTAGTCCTGTCGAAACTCCGAGAGCATTGAAAGGATAAAAGTTTGATGTGGTCGAAGATGATGGCTGATGTGGTGGCTGAGACTGACTCGGATTTTCGTCGATGACCATGTCCCCAGTGGGACTTTCAGCTGACTTGTCTTTGACAGCCTGAACATTTCCATTACTGACACTGCCTTTGTCATCGGAAGTCACTGATTTATCATCTTCTGATGTTCGCATGACCTCAACAATTTTGTTTTTTACATAATCAAAAGGCGAGAGATTAGACTTTGAGGGCGTGCTACTTGAAGCCGTCGTGTTCTCGTAAAACCTCCGTGCATAATGGCTAGGATTAATATCCGGAGGCAACACCGGCTCGATTGCGTGAAGTTGCTTCGTCGATGTTTGGTGTGTTTGCAATGGGGATTGTTGATGTTGATGATGTTGATGATGATGATGCGACACTTGCGAAACACGGATGATCTGTCGCTCATCGGTTGACTTGGTCGACTCTACCTCAGTGCCCTCAGACCGTTTCCAATGATCTTCCGCCATTGCATAGCTGATAAAAATAATACAAATATTGACAAAAAATATGAGAACTAATTTATCATTCAAAAAAAAAATAATTCTATAACATTTACCCTGGGTATGATGATGATCTGTAAGAACTATGGTGAGATGGTCCATAGTCTTTGGTTCCAATGTGATCATTACGTTCACTAATACCTGTTGCTTTTTCTCCCTCTCGGACAATTTCTCCCACTCCTAGAACTGCACTGTTTCCTTCGCTAGCTGAACTGTGTACCACCCCATTAAGGTCATTCAAATTCTCACGTTGAAATCCTTGGAAGAGACGATCACCTGGTCTTGTGTGACTATTTGCGAGCGGCGTACTCGTACCACTCTTGAAACTCTGATTAATCTGATGAGTGATGATTGCATCGATAAGGCTAGCAGCGGTCAGCGTAGATGAGGCTTCTTGGCCAGTTGGTTGTTGATTAGAAGATACTTGACTTGACCGCGATGATGGCTGTTGAGCGGCTTGCTGCGAAGAGGTTTGTTGTTGATGTGGTTGAGATGCTCTTGATGACTGGTTAAAGCCCGTGCCAATGAGTCTCGATTGCGATTCACTGTCATGATGATGCTGCTGATCTCGGTAGATATGTACCATGCTCGATTGATTTCTATCAGCTTCCATATTTTGTGTTGTTGTTGTTGTTGTTGTTGTTGTTGTTGTTGTTGTTGTTGTTGTTGTTGTTGTTGAAGAAGAAGATGATGATGATGATGATGATGATGATGATGATGAGTACCCAAATCCCGCTCCCGCTGTGCTGCTATAAGATGTTCTTGTTTTTCACGCTGATGCTCGACACCAATTTGTTCACGCTGATGTTGAAGTTCTTTTTCTTTCTGTAGCGTCAATCGATGATCCTGATGCTCTTTTTCACGTTGTGCTGCAGTTAATGATGCAATTTTGAGATGTATATCATTTTCGCGTGTAATGGGCAGTCTATTTTCCTCTTTTTCTCTGATTTGAACTGACAATATATGTTGATCGCGATTTGTTAGTTCACGCTCTTTATCCTTCAAAAAGCGCTGCTGATCTATTTGTTGCAAATCTTTTTCACGGGTTATTCTGTGTTCGTCCTTGACACGCAAATGTGCCGAATCTTTTTCTCGCTCTCGATCACGTTCTTGCTGTTGTTGGTGATGCTGCTGTTGAGCCATTGCATGTTGTATTGCTAAACGGTGTTGTTGTTCTTGTTGTAAACGAATTTCCTGTTCACGCATAGCACGATTGTTATCAACATATCGGTCTGCTAAAAGACGATCTGCCATTGTTTTGCCGAGACCTTCATGACTACCACCGGAAGGAGAGTGACTACGAGGTTGTGGTACTGGCAAGCTTGGCAGTTGTGCAGCAACATCGACTAAATTCGTAAACGCACAATTATCAAGATTAGGTGTTGTCGGAGAGTAATTAATTTGCTTTTGAGGATTATGCCTTTGAATCACACCTTGTCGTGGTGCCGTATGAGATTGACTCTGAGATGTTGGGGTTTGAACAATTATTGCAGATTGTTGTTGTTGTTGTTGTTGCTGTTGTTGTTGTTGGTGTTGGTGTTGGTGTTGGTGTTGGTGTTGGTGTTGGTGTTGGTGTTGGTGTTGGTGTTGGTGTTGGTGTTGGTGTTGGTGTTGGTGTTGGTGTTGGTGAGGTGGCGGCGGGGTGGTAGTATAGTATATAGTAGAAGGTGATTCATTTTTACTAGAGCTTTCATGATTTGTTATAGAACGTCCACGATGATGCATCTGTTGACTAGTTATGTAATCATTCATAATAATTTGACGTGACGAGAGCTGTTGTTCTATTGTGTAACTGGGTGGAGGTCTTGGAGCATAAGAATTATAGTTACTATGAGTAACAACAACACCCTGACTCTGACCAGCAGACGGTGGTGCATTTAATGCCTGCAAGTTTCTCATTGAACCATGATACTCATAGGGTGATCTTTTATCAACTGGATAAGAATGAATTGGTGTACCTTGAATGATGGAACCACTTTCTTTAAATGGAAGCGTTGAGCCTCCAGTTCCACCTGCATTTCCAGGTAGTGTCATTTGACTTAAAAGACCTTCATACCTCACCCCAGATACTGGTGTTCCATGAGTTATGGATCCACTTTTGTGATTCGGTACAATACTACCTAACTTAGGTGATAGTTTAGGGTGCGAGGGTGGAACATTGATTTTGTTTATTTTAGGTGTGATTGAAGCTGGAGGGCGAGGTGATGAAATATAGTGAACAAGAGGACTTTTAACACTTCGACCTTGATCATTGTGTCCATGAGTATGGTAATATGCAGCAGATGGTGATGGTGGTTCTGATCGGAAAACACTAATAGTTGACGTCTTCTGTTCTGATGATTGGAGACTGTGATTATATTGTTGTTGTTGTTGTTGTTGTTGTTGTTGTTGTTGTTGTTGTTGTTGTTGATGATGATAATGATGTGTTGAAAGTTGTTGCTTTGGTTTTTTGACACTGAGGTCTAAAGTGCCTTCTGTTTCTCTCAATGCTTGTTGCACTTGCATTACGACCAAACCTTCTTTAGGTAAAGAATCTGATGATGATAGAGCTTGCTGGTTACTCGTGTCGTCACCTGTTGGTGGACAAGGAGTTATTGTTGCTTGTATTTGGGTTAGTTGTTGAGAATTTGAAGCTAATCTGTGGCTATGGTGTGGTCCAGAAACAACAGATAAGGTGGCCAAATTCGAATCTCTATTCGGTGGCATAGAAGAAGTTTGCGCAAATTCACGTACAAAAGTTATGTCATTCCTGTGATCTGTCTTGAGAATTGATGATATTGTAGGAGTGCCAGAGCTAACCGGTATCGAAGAACCACCAGCTGGACGTTTTAATTGCATTTCAATTACACCACACATGAGATCTTTGACAGTCATCGGATTTGTATTACTCGTGTTTGATGCCGTTGTTGTTGTTATCGATGGTGGCGAAAATTCCCTTGATATTTTCTGACGCTGAGAAGATTGTGGGTTTATAATTGTACTACCTGTGATTGTTGAATTTGCTACTCCATTAGAATTTTCAATATCTGCACTACTCGGACACTCGTCCGCCGTCTCCTAGAACAATGGCCAATTAAAATCTCTATCAGACGGTCCACTTTGCGGTTAAAGTTGAAATGGAATGTGGTGCAAAAGGCACCTATTGATTAAAAAATAATAGAATGAAACGATATTTACCGTGGCAGAGCTGTCGTAGTCTTCCCTAACACTAGCATTGGTTAGTTGACTAGCTGATGAATTTGTTTGTTGGGTTGAGATAGCTGGCACGGCTGGTGGTACAAGAGTTATTCGAACATCTGCAGAATTTTTATCCAAAGGAAATGTAGTTCCAATCTTGGAATTGCTAGAATTAAGGACTTCTGTAGAGGATGTCGTGATCAGGATTGGTGGAGTGCCACTACTTGAGATTGGATCAACAGGACTCGCAGCACTCGCAGTGTCACTAGAATCATGCACTGCTGTATCATCACAGCTGCTGGTGCTACTGCCACTTTCTTCTTCATCTGTAAGGCAGGGTCTTCTTTCCTCCCCCAAAGACTGATAGTACTCAGCAACAAGTTGGTCCAAGCCTAGTTTTTTCCTGTACGTAAGGTAATAATTTTTGCATTGATGATTTGATTTGTCAGGTATTTGTTCAGATACTTTGGGCCAATTCGTGCCATGTTCTCGCAGAGCACGTCGTAATCGTTTTAGTTCATCTTCGTTCCACTGACGAGCAATAAACTCAGAACCTTCATCAGGTGTTTCGGTACCACCAGTTACATGTGGCGCCAGGCGGCGGGATATGCGATTAAAGCATGCTGAGCAACATTTTGTCACATTGTTGGATATTTCTATGTTGAGTTAAAGTTTAAAATGTTACCAAATCAATCATGAATGAATTTGTAATAATCAAAATAATAAAAAATGACTCACGAAATTCTTGAATCACTGGATCTCGTATTTCTGGTGGCAGTTCCATCCATTTTGATGGCAACGCACGAAGACGTTTAACACGACTTTTTACGTTAGCATTGGTGGCATTTGGACATCCAGGTAATGGGCAGGCAGTGTATCGACCCCGAACGGCTTTGCATCTACATGTGTTACAAACACGAGCTCCAGGCTGGATCTGTTCCTCTCGTAAACCGTACTGTGATGCTTGGCTACTAGAAAGTACACGGCTTTGATTTCCGCCTTCTACTATGTTTCGGCAAATTGCACAACCATGCGGGCCTAGTTGTCTTCCGCTTTCTAGAACATTAATACAAATTTTTTATTTTTGTTTTCGTGTTTGTGTGATCTTAAAAACAAAAACGAAATGACACTCTTAAATGTTTGAAATTAAAAAGTGAAATCAATTTGATTTTGTCGAACAACTCTGAAATTAAAAAGTGAAGTCAATTGTTTTAGTACACAGAGTTGTTCGACAAAATCAAATTTTTTATTAATCAAATCAAAAGTTTTAGTAAACAAAAGATATAAAATTAATATATGAGCAAGTCTGCCAAATGAGGACGTCGATGTGGGCCTCACTCTCGTGAATCTTTTTGAAAATTGGCCAGTTGCAAGACCACATTAAGATGGTAAAACACTTTGTTTTTTTTTTATTTCATGATATTATTTATAGAGTTATTATATGGGGCATTCCAGCACATTCATGTTTTTTTTTTTTTTACGTTTTTTTTTTCAGACTTTTAGAATAAAATTTGTTCAATAGTATTTTTTAATGTGAAATTTCTTCAGCTTTCAAAAAAAAAATATTAGTTTTTCTGTAAATAAGAAAAAAAACCCTGAAAATAGATTTAAAAATGTAAAATGCTGATTTGTGGGCTTGCCCATACATTGATTTTTTTAAAATAATTTTTCCAGAGAAAGCTGGGGAAATTTCACACTGTGGCCTAAAAAATCAGGATGGGATCTCAGTAAAAACGGCCAGGATCAATTAAAACCTGAAAATTTGACTATAATTATCATTATGTAAAATTTTTTTCATTTTTCAAATTTTTTCGCATCATCTGTATATTATTATCAATAGATTTTAGCTATCGAAAATTTGACAGAAGGAAAGACGATTTTAATCATAAGTGGTCTGAATTTGTTATTAAATGAGAATCTTCTAGTTTTTTTTCAATATCAAATATTCTTCGGATAACACAAAAACATGTGCCAATATTGCTTCTACTGTCACGACTAAGATATGTCTTCACAGTATAACTTATAAACTGATAGTTTTCCAAGCTCAAACTGGTAGTATTTTGGTTTGGGCTGTTAGTATTACCAAAACAAAATATCTGTGGTTTCTAGTCATTAACTATGTCACAATTCATTAACTATTTATCAGTAGATATTGAGCAACAGTTTTTGTAGTAATAAATATTACGCAGTAGTTTATTTAATAACGACTAAGATGTTAAATTTATTATTGAGAACTATTAAGGTTCGGATAAATTTTACAACGCATGAAAAACTTTAGAACTAGTTTTATATTATAAAATTACATATATCAAAATATCCCTGACTAGTATCTAGGAAGCAAAAAAATCAATGTATGAGCAAGCCCACAAAACAGCATTTTACATTTTGAAATCTATTTTCAGGGTTTTTTTTCTTGTTCACAGAAAAACTAATATTTTTTTTTAAAAGCTGAGGAAATTTCACATAGAAAACTACTATTAAACAAATTTTCATTTTATCCTAAAAGTCTGAAAAAAAAACGTAAAAAAAAAAGGCCTCCTATGTATGTCGTATACTATTATTATGATTCCGATCACCTGGAAATTGTTTTCTATTCGGCCACTAGATGCCATGGTGAATAGGTCAGATCTCTATATACGAAAAATTGTATATAAAACATATGGACTCTACCATTAAAACAGGACTACTTTTGTTTCCTCTTAAAGTATAGGCAGTCGCTAAAGCCAAAACTAGTCAGTACGAAAAACCACCAAATGCAGTGCTGATGACGGCTTTGCACCAAAAAAAGAGATAGAGCAAAATACTCTTATTCACTCTAGTCTGTATTATTATGTTCATCTTTTCAGACAATACAGGTGCTATTCAATTATTAATATGAATTTCCATCAAATTCTAATTTTTTCATTTTTATTTTTCAATAAATTTTCCACCTAAATTGTTCAAGAGATGTCATTTCTTAAAAATCTTTTTATTATTTTTTAAAATTTTTCAAATAGACAAATCATTATACATAAGAGTCGATATAGAATTAGTTTTGTTTTCAAAATAAAATATAATACGTTATAATCATGGAGTTATTCAATTAAACTTATGATTAACGACAAGTTATTTATATAATTTTATACCTTTTTATTTTCATATGCAGTTTCATTAATTAATTTATTTTAATTTGGCTATTTTGGTATGCATTTGTGTTACCTCTATTCTCGGAGATAAATGAATAACATTATACACGGAGAAAAAAAAACGACAAAAATTGTTGTGCCAGCACAACAAACTAGATGTGAAATCCCATCTTGTCACTTATTATTGATAAATAAAATAAAAATTGTTAGCTATCCTATACTATTTATAATACAGTCAGACAAATTTTGTTATGCGGCACAACAATATCTATGTGTTATAATTTTTATTAGAATATGTAGTAATTTTTGTTGGGGTCAACAGCAGAATTTGTTGTGGTGTTTCATAAGTTTTATTAAGCTACATAGCAATTTCAACCATCCATCAATATTTGATGTGATGCTCAATAAATATTGCCTAGCAGCAAGACAATTTTTACCTTGCTAACTGCTAATGGCGGTCTTGTCGAGTATTGTCGGTAATACTCAACTTTCGTCGTGTCATCAGTGGTCCTGTGTATGCGGTTGTTTATGATAAACGTCTGTGTTGCTTTTTTAAAAAAATTAATTTATTGAATAAATGCTTGAGTGATAAAAAATATATTTTTGTATTACTGAAAAATAATGAATTATTCGAATACAAGTGGATATCAATTCATCTTTATTGTTGAAGAATATCATCAATATGTTACGGACAAAATTATGAATATAACCTCTATGTTTAAAAAAAAAATCTTTATGTCAAATTTTAGAAGTAGAAAACTCAATATTAATAAATATAAATAAAAATGAAAAATTGTATTTTCAATTAAAATAATTAATTGTATTTTTTTCCTAAACATGTATATTTATTGGATTCGAAATTTTTAATTATCAAAATAAAAAATTTATTCTAAAATTTAAAATATCTACCTTTTTTTCTTGATAGGTGTAAAAGAATACATTTGCAAGTGGTAAAAAAGTAATCAAAACTATATTCTTGAAATGCGAGAATTTTTTAAAAATCACTCATATATACGGTATCTATATATACAAACGAATGTCATACAAGTGTCAAACAAAACGATAATTAATGCCACTCATATTTATTCCCATTAGACCATTTTCAATCAAATAACTTGTGTCAAATATAAAAAAAAAGTCAATAATTGAATCAGTATACAGCAATAATACAAGTAACAAATTGAGCAGACAAAAAAATTGTAACTATCATTACTCTAAAGTAAAATGATAGAAAGATAATAACTTTTTTCGAGAAAGAAAAATTAAACAAAAAAAATTTTAATAACGAAATTGTTTCCCGTTAAAAATTTATTATTTTCAGAACTTCGGCGAATGCGTTTTTCATCTATAGAACTATATTGATCATTATCTATTTTTAGAGAGCGATTTCCATACGTACACTGTTAAAAATGTTTGCTTGAAATTTAATGTACATGTACTGGAAGCAGTTGTACAAGCACATGTAGTTGAATTTCTTTTAATGTACATTGCACCCCGGGTTGAAAAAATCAGAGTATTTTGGTGAGAGAGAATTGTATTTGATATTCCATATTATCTTTCTGAGCGCCATTAAAAATACTTTTCGAATA